>CAKAOH010003264.1:0-22393 GCA_916701665.1 Sebastiscus tertius
TACATATATACAAACATGTACATGTAGACTGTCAAAACAACATAGAAATGGATTTCCTGTATTGCCTATTTGGCTCTGTCACAGATGTCTCAGGAGTGGAGCAGGAGATGTTGCATTTGTGGACCATTTAGCTCTTGAGAGTATTGAAGGTAAGCTGTCTTCTAATAGACATGTCCTTTATTATATCTATAGTATGTCCTTTATTAAATAGACAGACGGTAGTAGGAAATATAAGGAAAGAGAAAATCCCTGTCTGGACTCAAACTGGGGACGGTGAAATGACATATCTTAAACCCTTCAGCCACCAGGTATGTTGTACATCCACATATTTGTGTTTAGGAGGAAAATAAACACACAATATGCATATTAATTGTCACAATAACCAATAAACTACCGGCTATGATAGGATGACTACACAGTTTACCACCAACCTGAGTCAGCTTTAACACCTGAACACCACCTGCTGCTACTGAGAGTTCTAGTTTGCACCGAGCAGATTGTGGTGAAAATTTCCTTAACAAAGGCTCACAGAAAGAGTCTCTTTCCAAGATTTATTTGTCACACTTGCAGGCGGGCAATCCACAGTCTTCAACAGTATCGGACTGTGAAAGCAACGTCAACAGATATCGAGGCCACTTGATTCAGATTCAGACAATTTTATTTATCCCAGAAGAGCATTTCAGTTTTACAATCTACCCAGACCAAACACAAACTCACAGACAGTAGCAATCAGCAGTATGTCAGAGACAATAGATAAATAAATACATACATAACTCGGGCTGAGATGCACACTGGCACCTCGGGGTGGCCCCGTACATATTGACTCACACGAGGACCAGGCGATTAAAAATTCACATTAATAGAATAAATAAGTAAATAATAAGAAATACATTCTTATACTTGATGTGTGTGACTTGATCTCAGCATTGTTATCAGACAATACACAGTTGTGGCTTAATACAATTTGGTACGTATGCTGATATGCTCGGTACACAGACTGTTCTTGCTGATTATGCACAAGACAAGTTTCTTCACACTTAGCAATTACATTGTCATAGTTATACTGAGGCAGCGAGGTCAGTAGTGCATCTCTAGATAAGAACTCAGACACACATTTAATGAATACAGGCATTATAATAAGCAGTTAATATCAGACAATTGTGCTTCTAAACAGTGTATTTCTACCGATTATACAGGAAGGATTGTATTTTTCTGGTACACAGAGAAGTTGAAAAGCTAAAAGTAATGGATAAATGATTAAATGTCCAGCATCTGCCACTCTAAGTGATAGTAGTACAGTACAAGTACAAATGTTAACCTAAATATCGACAATTCCATGGTCACTATGTCTTGTATGAAAACAAATATTAGAAAAATATACGCTTTTATAAAATTGCTAATATAAAATAACATCCAGTTTAAAATCAGTTCAGTGGAACATATTTACAACATATTTAGGTGGTTATTAAAGGAACAGTGTGTAGCATTTAGAGGGATCTATTGGCAGAAATGGAATATAATATTAATTTGTATGTTTTCTTTATTGTATAATCACCTGAAAATAAGAAGCGTTGTGTTTTCATTAGCTTAAAATGAGCCATTTATCTACATAGGTAACAGGTCCTCTTCATGGAGTCCCCCATGCTTCTACAGTAGCCCAGAACGGTCAAACCAAACACTGGCTCTAGAGAGAGCCTTTTGCATTAGTTCTCCTACACACTTGGCACACGGGAGAGGCTTCAGTTGGTTGCAATCTGCAACCACACCACTAGAGGCCACCCCTTTTAACTAGCTACACAACATCCTGCTGATTTACAGGATCAAACTCCTCTATTAAGGATTAACATCTGCATTCTTTTCATATTCTGTCTGTTCTCTCAGACAGGGATGCAGCTGAGTTCAGGCTGCTGTGCACAGATGGCTCACAAGCTCCTCTCAGCCACTACAGAACCTGTAATCTGGGACGTGGTCCAGGAGGCGGCATGGTTACCAGAATTAACTTTCGCAAGATTGCTCGCAAATTTCTAGTGACAGTGCAGGTACTTTTTTTTTTGTTCAATTGTTTTCTTTTCCCACTTTGTTTCAAGGTGACATGTCTGTATACCCGGATAGAAGATTCTTAAAGGATTATTATTGTTTATTGTTGTTTAGATGCTGTTTGGCCAACGAGGAAGAGAGAGGCAGCGCTTCCAACTCTTCAACTCATCTACTTTTGGAGAAAACGACCTTCTCTTCAAAGATGTGACAGATAAAATTGCTGTTCTGCCAGATGACATGGATGTCAGTCAGGTGCTGGGGCTGGATTATGTGGCACTCCTCAAAGGTCTTGGACATGAAGGTGCTTATCCACACTGTTAATTTTTTTATATTCAAAACAGACTGTGCTGTGATTTTATGACCTCGTTGAACTTGTATGTGTGCAGGAAGTTCACTGGAGGACAGTGTGGTGCGATGGTGCTGCATTAGCCACGCAGAGCAGACGAAATGTGAGCAGTGGGCTCTCAGCATAAAGTCAGACCCGCTGGTGTGTGTCAGAGCGGTCTCAATGCGCGACTGTATCGAGAAAATTAAGGTAAGTCATTCATGTAGGATGAATCACAGGATCTTGGGATATCAAAGTTTTATCACACTTGTCACACAACCTGTGTCCTCTCCCTACAGAGGGACGAGGTGGACGCCGTCTCGCTGGATGCAACTCACTCTTTCATTGCAGGAAAATGTGGTCTTGTCCCCGTAGTTACAGAATATTATGGTAAGACTGTTTACATTCTCAAAATACATTTACTCACAACATTTTCTACTGTATATTATTGACTAATGGTCTTCATTAAAGGTGGGGTTGGTAATGTTGAGAAACTATCAAGAGTACACTAGATTTTAAAACTGATCCAACTGAAAAACCCAGCTCAGTGTTGCCAACTCTTTTTCAATGAAAGTAGCTAGCAGCACTAGGTCCAAAAGTCCCTAAATCTAGAGAGAAAGTCGCCAAGTCGGCAACACTGACAGTCCGTCGCTTCAGACCTCCCTCCAAAGCCACTCCCACAAAATTATCATTATGAACGTAAACATATTTTGTCAGAGAATTTGATTTATTGATTGCTGACAGGATGTAATGAGAATTTCAACACTTATAACAAAAAATGTATTTGAACAGCACCACCTACCCTGCCTTTAATAGACCTGGAACAATTAGTAGCTTCATCTAATATGAGATTTGCAGAATTTTTTTCTTTTTTTTGCCAACAAGTTTGCTTAATTTATGAAGCAAAAATTCAAAAAGATTTACTTTTTCTGTTTTAATATCAGTGTGGATTGAATATTTTTGAGTTTTGGACTGTTGGTTGGACAAAAAATGAAATTTGAAGACCTTATCATAGGCTCTGGGAAAATGTGATTTAATTTATTTCAATTGTTCCTACTATTTTCTTTCTTTTTTTATTCACTTTCATTTGGATATTATTATTATTATTATTATTATTAGTAGTAGTAGTAGTAGTAGTAGTAGGAAGTATTGTAAATGATTATACAAATGCATAGGAATTAAAATAAAAGTAACAATAAAATAATAACAAAAATATAATAATAATAATAATAATAATAATAATAATAAAAGAATATGAAAAAAATAAAATGAAAATACCTCATTTAAAATGATGGGTGTAGTTATACAACTTTCCTATATTTTCTCAAACTTATCCTGTTGCTGTGTTATGGAGAAAGTTACTCTTTTCTTCATTAAGATATTTTAATTAAGGTAAATCCAATCATCAGTCGAAGGTATTTCTGCAATTTTCTAACCAAGGTTTTTCACGATGTTTTGACATTTTATAAACTAAATAATGAATTATCATTACATTAGCTGCAGACGTTGATTAAAACCATTGATCTGTTCTCACTGTGTTCTCTGACTCTCAGGAGGAAAATGTGTGCCTGCTGAGGGATCAACCCACTTAGAGACAGACGGTATGACGGCACAGTAAACAAACAACCGGCAATAATCTCAGTAGCCGATGTGATTGTTGTCTTTACATTAACAAACCGCCACCGTCTCTCTTCTCAGTGTTGCCCTCAGTGGTTGGCGTGGCGGTGGCAAAGCGCTCCAGCAAAAACATATTCATCGGGAACCTGGGAGGTCGCCGCTCCTGTCACGGCCACATGTACAGCCCGGCGGGCTGGCTGCTGCCACACAGACACACGTTAAGCCTGGAGCACAACAGCAGCTCCTGTGATCCAAACCAAGGTACCGTTTCCAATCATTCAGGCGGAGTCCTGCATAAAACACTTTACTGAACCAGAACTTTATAGTTACACTGGCAGTCCTCTTCATGTTATATCTCTAATCTGTGTGCTGTGACCTCTTGACCTTTACACTTTCTGCTGTTGGTATTTTATACGTATTATCCTCACACACAGTGCCGCTGCTTTTTGCCACTTTGTGTTTCCTCAGTGTACAACGACGTGTTTTGGAAAGGCTGTCTTCCTGGCTCTCAGGGGAATCTGTGTAAAGTGTGTCTCGGAGGCACAGGGGAGGCCGCTACCAAACGCTGCGCTGACAACCACAATGAGCGTTACTATGGCAACATGGGGGCATTAAGGTATGCGCAGTGGCTTACCTGAACCTGAACCAGAGCTTTCTGTTCATCTGTGATTGCTGGTGTGGAGCATTTAAAGAGTTTTTATGAAACTTGCTTATCTTTTGTGGTAGCCAGCCATTAAGATAGTTTTGTTTTTTTACTTATCCTGCTTTTTATTTTTCAGTTTTGCCACCAACCCAATAAAATTGATTTGTTTACAGACCAATATCTGAAACCATGGGCAAATAAAATCTCCACTGAGAAAATACCTTTATGTAACTTGGCTGAGCTGACCTTTTAATCCTTTACACATCGTTCACAGGTGTCTGGTTGGAGATCCAAGTGGGAAAAGCTACGGTGAGGTGGCCTTCCTCGAGCAACACAACCTTCTGGCCAACATCCTCAGTGAGATATTCAAGATGAAGTTTTGACACACACAAACACACTGACGCCAACATGGACTGTGTATTATGTTACATTATGCCTTCGTCTTGTTTTACCTGTTGTAGGTTTGAGTTCCACCGGTTGGGCCGATGGGTGGTCGTCATCAGACTATGAGCTGCTGTGTGGTGATGGTAGTCGGGCGCTGTTGTCAGAGTGGGAGAGCTGCAACCTCGGAGTCATCCCACCGAACACCATCATGACGCGGCCGGTGCTCACGGCGCGAGTTTACGACTTCCTCATGAAGTCACAGGTCAGATTATGTGAACAGATTGTTTTTATTAAAGGGACTGTTTGTAACTTTTCAAGTGTATAAATGTACCGGGTCGGGACACATGCGCACTCGCGTATGCGCGCTCGCGTGTGGCCGGAGCCTCTCCTCCTCTGCCTGCTTGCCTTCACTCAGACAGTGTGCCCGCGTTCTCGCTGTCTCGCTCCACCTCTAGGCGTGAACGCGCGCTCACTCCACACTGCAGAAGAGTTAGTTTAGCTCTGAGAATATCTAGTGAATGTACAGTGGACGTTTGTGCAGAAATAACTGCTGCAGCTCCTCCAGACCCACAGAGGTTTCCCGTGTCTTGTGAAGTGACGGAGCTCCGCAGAGAGAAACGTTGTCATCTCGTTACCTACCGGGTGCCGGTGTCTTCCTGTTCACTCCAGCTGTGGGCGGAGGGAGACGACGTTACTCGCTGCGGAGCTCCGCTGCTGAAGCCTGCGCTGAGGCAGGAAAAGCCAACACTAGGATCAGCAGTGATTCATGGAGAGACCTTCGTCTGGTCAGCTAACATTACTGCCAAGCAGCTGAAATATAGAGTGATATTGTGCTTTTAGCTGACGTGTGTCGCCTCACTGTTTTGAGCGATGCTCGTTCATGTCTATGTAGAGCGAGCACAAGCGCAAGCCCGACGCTGACTTTCGTTGATTTCACGGCCACAGGTGTCGCTGTTAACAAGCATTTCTGAAAGTTACAAAATAGTCCCTTTAAATGGGAGTGTTTTAAGTCAGGTTTTCCCCTAGACCCTATGTAGACTATATAGATACTGCTGCCTCTTCAAATCGTCAAGAGTAGCGTATGGTTCAAGTTCTCTCACTCTGTAACAGCCTTACAATTTATTTTCCTCCAGAGTTAAATACTCTTGATTTAAATCAGAAACTATCTGATCAGAGACGAAGTACACAAGTGCAAATCTATCCAGACATTTGATCCTAGCTTTTGAGTGTACTTATGGAAATTAGAACAATTATGATCTTTGGCATTGCAGAAAGGAAAAGTGGAGAGTTTAGGTGCATATTTTCTCATTTTTTAATCTTGCAGGAAACTTTGGCCGCCAACCCAAATGCAGAGTTCAAGCTCTTTGAGTCTCAGCAATACGGAGAAAGTGATCTTCTGTTCAAAGATGCAACTCAGTGCTTGGTCCACACGAGCCACCTGGACTACCGCTCCATCCTCGGAGAGGAGTTTTACAGTCACGCAGAAGCTGCCTTCAACTGCACACACTCTGGTACGACAGTAATCAAATACACCGGCTTAATTGTCAAACATATAATCAAACTATCCCCTCACACGTGTTGACAATGCTAATGTTTTTTTTGTATTGATGTGTATTATATATATATATATAAATGTATTTTCAGATATCTTGGAGTTTTGTAATCAGGACGTGTGCAGCATATTCTGATGGACCCTTCATCCACAAACTTGTTTCATCCATATCTGATGACTGCAAACCATCACTGGTACCATCCTGTTTACAGATTAAAGTCACAACTCTGCTGCCTGACTGAAGTGATGAACCTTTCAACAACTATAACTTCCTCAGTCATTACTTTTAATAGATGTCTTTCAAAAATACAAAACACATTTGCTTTGTATTTTTAGGCCTGAAAACAAATTCCTGCCACTGTAAAGTGCAAACATAAAGCCTCACACAAAGTTGAGATGACATAACTACACTTATAAATATACGGGTGTAAAATCAATGTGTGTTGAATATGAACATGTAACCATGTGTTACATTTTCATTTGCACCAATTATATCACTGTATTTGTTAATACATGTCAAAATGAGTGTGAGACTGGGAACCATATGATATATGGAGATGTCATTAAAGCAATGCTTATTACTGTTGTTCATTAGTCCTACAGCAGCTCTGAAATAAATGGCCTCAACCTTTGAGGGTATACATTTTTACACATATTTTATTAAGGACCTCCACACTTGTTTACAGAGATTGAAGCCTTGGTTTGATTAAACTGTGACATCCCGTCTGTGTTTGGATCCTCTGCTGTTTCTGTGCTTTCTCTGTCCAGGTTTGCAGACCTTGGAGTGTAATCAGTGGCATAACAACACGACATCCATGCAGCACATTTTCAAACATCCACTCCCTACACCACTGACTCTTCAGATTCCTCCCATACATTCTTTTGACTTATTTTAAATACTTTTTGGTTAATAAATAACTTTATGTCTTAAGTTTACCCGTGTCTCTCCCGTTTTTGTCACAGTTCTAGAGCCGGGCTGTGACAAAACATATCCAATCTCTTCACAGGAAGAACTTACTACAGCTGAATACAGCTAGAACTACTGCATTGTACTTAGTTTTGTATAAATTATGTAACACAATGTATATAATGCAATTAAGTCGTTGCAAAGGTATTCATTCATCTTTTTCTATATTACCTGTGTCTGTGTTCACTGTTTAGGTAATAACTTTTATAAATAGAAGATATTGATTAATTTGGGCTACAATTTGTCATCAAGAGTAAAATGGGTTTTATATGGCTGCAGAGTAAAACTAAATAAATATAAATACAGTGATGATAAAAGAAATTTGTTAATTTCTTCAGAAAAAAAGTAAATTTTGGCAGGTAAAACAACATTATGGCAATCTTTTAAAAAAAAAAGGGTAAAGAAAACGAGTACATTAACAGTATGTAAACGCAAAAACTGCTCATACCAGGGGTACATATACAAAGTAATTTCTATATCTGTATGTATATATACATATATACAAAAACGTTTTACTATTTCTTTTCAAGATCAAGATTGTTATACATATATTGTCATATAGTGTACGATGTATGTATAACATCTTGATCTTGGAAAAAAAACAGTAAAAAAAAATTGAATTATATATATATATAATTTAATTTATATATATATATATATATGCTAATTTATATATATATATATATATATATATGCTAATTTATTTTTTAAAATAAAAATACAGTAATTTATAAGTAAAACAAAAAATAAATATATATTTTATAAATACATGAATAAATACATACAGGCATAAATGAACAAATAAATGAAAATGCATTTAATTATTCTTAATATTTTATTATTTGTCTTTATATTTCAACATTTATATTCGTTTACTGATCTATTATTTTTTATGGCACTATATATGAACACAATATATGAAAACAACCTCCTACTAAAGTAAATGGTTATAAGAACTGTATCAAACAGAATTACAGCGCGACTGTGTTTGGTGTCACATCAAACCTTGTACTTCCTGTTTCCGTCATTGTAACAAAGGTTCCCATCTTATATCAGCTGTTTGTCATGTTACTCAACCAACACCGTGCAGCTGCTGTCTCCTCTGGTTGTTACACTACTGTTGACCTGTAGGCACCACAGCACCTCACAGACAAGGTACAGTATCTAAAGGACCTTAGTAAACAAAGTTAGATAGCTGCTGTTGGACTTTATCACGTCAGTCAGCTGTTGTACCGGTAGAAACGTGTAACCTTACTCTAGGAAAGTAGCCCAGTGACTGGTGCAACTTTTTCTTGCCTTATTTCAACATTTAATCGTCATGTTGTTGTTGCTGTAGATGAGACTACCTCGGAGGATCCTCAGCTTGCCCTCAGCCCCAGTGAGGAGGTCCTCGGTCCCTGCGGGCATGGTGAGCTTCGTCCCCCCCTGCAGCACCACTGATGTCGTCTCTCTGGAGCTGCTGCAGGACTTCGTGTCCCGAGCCCGGCGCCTGTTTGTGATCAGCGGAGCGGGACTCTCCACTGAGTCCGGGATCCCGGACTACCGTTCAGAGGGCGTCGGGCTATATGCTCGCACCGACAGGAGACCCATGCAGCATGCTGAGTTCCTCCGCAGTGCCAAGTCCCGGCAGCGCTACTGGGCCAGGAACTTCGCCGGTTGGCCTCAGTTCTCCTCCCATCAGCCCAACGGAGCCCACCAGGCCCTGCAGCGGTGGGAGGACAGAGGAAAGCTGCACTGGCTGGTCACACAGAATGTGGACGCTCTTCATTCAAAGGCAGGACACAAGAGACTGACAGAGCTCCACGGCTGCACCCACAGGTGAGAAAACACCTGACACATTCATTCTGAACCTGCTCTAATAGTTCTAATAGTTCTAATAGACATTGGTTTTATTCATCCTGTAAGTTTATGTGACAAGAATTATGGTAAGTAACCGCACTGTGCATCACAAATAGCCCTACCACACCTGCACTTTAAACTGATACTACAAATGTCACCAACTTTAAAGGGACTGTTTGTAAGAATCAGAAATGCTTGTTAACAGCGACACCTGTGGCCGTTAAGTCAACGAAAGTCAGCGTCGTGCTCGAGCTAGCTCGCTCTAAATAGACATGAACAAGCATCACTCAAAACAATGAGGTGACACACGTCAGCTAAAACCACAATATCACTCTATATTTCACCTGCTTGGCAGTAATGTTAGCTGACCAGACGAAGGTCTCTCCATGAATCACTGCTGATCATAGTGTTGACGATAATGTTTCCTAGCACTGGAGGCTGAAGCAGGAAGAGAAATGTTATCGTCTCCGACCGCAGCCGCAGGGAAACACCGACACCCGGTCAGAGACGATAACGTTTCTCTCTGCGGAGCTCCGTCACTTCACAAGACACAGGAAACCTCTGTTGGTCTGGAGGAGCTGCAGCAGTTATTTTTGCACAAAGTCCACTGTACATTCACTAGATATTCTCAGAGCTAAACTAACTCTTCTGCAGTGTGGAGTGAGCGCGCATGCACGTCTAGAGGTGGAGCGAGACAGCGAGACAGCGAGAACGCGCGCTGTGTGTGTGAGTGAAGGCAGGCAGAGGAGCAGAGACTCCGGCCACACGCGAGCGTGCATACTGTATGCGAGCGCGCATGGGATCCCGACCCGGTAGATTTATACGTGTAAAAAGTTACGAACAGTCCCTTTAAATGTATATTAGTAACTGCAGTTTTACACTATACTAAGATGTTGCACCAACTGATAAAAGTTACAACTCTCAACATTTACCACCTCCTCACTAAAGGTCAATAAAATAGCTTTTGGAAGGTTGTATTGATGTCAAACTGACAGGTTTAATGTCAAACCAACTAGCTGCAACGTAAGGCCCTGACTTAAGATCAAATACTGGCTGATCTGGTACAAGAGACTGCTCTTACCAATCGTCTGAGGAGAGCTGCTCGAGGCAGACAGACAGGCTCTCCACAGGTTTGGCCAATGGCTGCAGCTCAACCTTTGTCCTCTCGGGAGCTGCTTGAGGGGTCCTCTTTGGCACCGCTGCAGGGGTCCTCTTCGGCGCCGCTGCTGGGGCCATCTTGGGCGCCGCTGGGCCTACATCCGTCAGCTACCTCCTTGACTATTGAGATTAATGGCAAAATAGGCGTCACTCAAATTTCTAACTTCAAAGCAGGTGTTACACTTAAAAACCTAGAAGAAACATCAGGGGTTCCCACAACAGACACACATCCCCACTGAACAGTATATCTTTATAGGAACTGATCTGCTCCGCTGTATTTGGCAGAAACAGGCAGACGAGACGCTCTCCTCCTGGACAGTGGAACTGCTCGAGGTTCTATTTCTAACATAGAAAGTGGTTGCAAAGAAATCTTTTGTTTTAAATGCTGTGAACATCATGAATGAAATGAAATCCCATTCACCTTCATTGAATCGTAGACAGACATCTCTAAACCTGGGCAAATAAAACAATCAATCAGCACATCTGCGGGGGTAAGAGAGGATAATCTGTGTTTTGTCATTTGGGTAAAGTGATCCTTAAAGTCACTATCCACATGCCTATCTACTAAGATGTAAATGAAAGAGGAACTGTTCCTGTATGTGTCCTCAGGGTGATGTGTCTCGGCTGTGGTGCCATCTCAGCGAGGGAGGAGCTCCAGAAGCGATTTGTAGCACTCAACCCAGACTGGGGAGCGAAGGCGAGCGAAGTGGCTCCAGACGGTGATGTCTTCATAGAGGACGAGCAGGTCCTCCACTTCAGAGTTCCCTCCTGTGAGGACTGTGGAGGGATACTGAAGCCTGAGGTCACGTTTTTTGGAGACACAGTGAACAGAGCGATGGTAGAGTTTGTGCACGACAGACTGCGGGAGTCGGATGCGATGCTAGTCGTGGGGTCATCGTTACAGGTAGGTTTTAAAAAATGAATGAAGCACTATGGTCAAAATAGTTTTCAACACAATTCTTCTAGACATTTGTATTTAATTGTGTCTCTCTCTCTGTTTTTCACAAGGTATATTCAGCGTACAGGTTTTTACTGGCAGCGGGTGATCGGAAAATGTCAGTTGCCATCCTGAACATCGGACCCACGAGGGCCGACCACCTGGCAGAGCTGAAGGTGAGAGGCCGTTGTGCTGAAGTGCTGTCCGCCATTCAACCTCTCTGACTGTCAGGGACATGCAGTTTGGATATTCTACATTAAGCTGGTCAAAACTACCTCAGACTTCAACAGGTAAACAACAACTTCAGGATGACCGTCTCGACTGTTTGGCACTTTTTTGTGAAAAAGAAGCATCTGCACTCCTCTGACTGGATAATTTGCTGCTATTATCAAAATAGAGCAAAAATGGACATATCTGCTCATATTTATTTGACTTTACTTCACTTTATTAAGTGAAAAAAAGTCTTGGAAATTAAAGTTCTCTGCATATTACAGATTGATGTCAGGCAGGGCTGTCCCGAATACCAGTTCTTGGGCTTTAGGTGAGAGATATAAAGGTAATCGAAGCTTCGCAGCGCGGTGCAGCAGGCTGACATGTTCTTCTGTCCGTCTGTCTCCATCTCCTGTTTCAGTGCCGCTGCCGCACTACTGTACACACACACACACACAACAAACAACGATATCCGTCTGAGAATAACTAATAATAATTCATGTTAAATATGAATAATGAATAATGTTGTGGGATTATTCCTTATTTCATGGGCTAATTTGGGATTTAGATTTTATTATAACATACTTGTATTGTATTACATACAAAAAACAACAACAAAGCATTCAAGTACTGATTTAGAGGTTGATTGCCATGGCAATGGTCAAAACTTCGATGTATTCGGGTCAGCCTTAATGCCAGGGGATTAATATCTTGGTTCAACAAACGGCAAAACATCTACTCTGCCAGGAGAAACCCAAACCGCTGTACTGTATTTGACCTCGGTGCTGTGGGTTTTGGCATCATAGAATATGTGCAGTAGATCATACAGCATGTGTGGTTGACTGTCTAAAGGCCCAGAGTTGAAAGCAGGAGGCTGTGAAATGACAACAGGAGGAGAGAGCCACATGGTTTGTCTCCCCAGCTGTTTTACGCTGTGTACTAATGTTGCTTTTATTTAAATTAAATGAGCTACAAGAGTATTGAAAGCTGTAATTGAACAAATGTAAAAAATCATATTGTAGGTAAGACATGATAGAGAGATAATCTGACAATGATCCGAAGACTAATTCAAGAGATAAAACAAAATGTACTGCGATCAACTGGTTTTAAAGGTGATTTATGTTATCCTGGAATGATTTAGTCATGTTTTATATAATGTTGCTCACATTGATGAGGTGTACATTTTAAATGCTACCAGTCAATAGAATGGACCGTTTCTCAATTTATTTAACAATGCAATAATAAAAGGCTTGAAATTACAAACTGTTTTATCAGCATCCTGTCAAGCAGTGGATCCTGTTTTACCTGAAACCGATGCAAATGTTTATATATTTGTAATGTCATGACAAAAACATGCTATTTTCTGTTCTACTTATTTTGAATAAAGCATTATAGCACTTCATACATTAAATGAAATAGAGCTGCAACGATTTGTCATTTTGCTCTCAACTATTAAATTAATAGTCAACTATTTTGACAATCGATTAATCCGTTTGAGTACTTTATAAGAAAAAAAGTCAAAGTTCTCTGATTCCAGCTTCTTAAATGTGAATATTTTTTGGTTTCTTTACTCCTCTATGACAGTAAACTAAATATCTTTGAGTTGTGGACAAAACAAGACATTTGTGGACGTCATCTTGGGATTTGGGAAACACTGATCGACATTTTTCACCATTTTCTAGACCAAACAACTAATCGATTAATCGACAGATTAATTGACAATGCAAATAATCATTATTTGCAGCCCTAAAATGAAATGTAGGTTGTATGTGTGCACAGTCCCTGGTTAACCCAGGTCTGAATACCACTGCAGGTTAAGAAATGAACAGCTGTTTTGTCAGTTTAATGGAGTGATAAAGTAAAACCCACATGTTCTTTAACAGTTAGTTTATTTTAAAGACAAACGTACACCAGCATCACAAACAGACTGAGGGCAGAGTGACTGTAGTTTGACACACTGTAAGATCCTTTAGGACATTTTGCTGCTGAAATCTAGCTTGTAAACGAAGCCTCCAGTTTTCCAGGTTGGACTGCACCGCCGTAAGCAGAGCAGCCGGGACGCTGAAGGAGTACAGACAACATCTGTGAGCTGTGGAATCTGCCTGCCATGTTGCTGAAGCTGTAGTCACCGTCAGGGGAGTCATAGACAGACAGTTTTCAAAGCTTTTGGTCTGATCAAACCAGTAAGTGGCGGGGAAACCCAATAAAAGACCAAACACTGTGCACAGGTTCCACTCCTCTGACTTCTCTCCAACATAATGAGGTTTCTCCGCCTCCTTCAGTTGTTCAAACCCTCTCAGGACAAGCAGTAAATCCTGTGTCGTGCTCTTCAGCTCTGCTCTGAGCGGGTCAGCGATGGTGGGATTCTCCAGCGAGTGGCAGACGTCGATAACAGCCACGTTGTTATCGTGGAACAGCTGCTCTACATCTGATCTGACTGTGAGTGGATTTACAATGAGAGTGTTTCCATTTAAATCCAGTGTGAGAAGTGATTTAGACACAAGCTGGGAAGACTGCAAAGAGCTCAAATACTGCTGCACCTGATCTGCACCGGCGCTGTTGCTATCGTACAATAAAGCCGGTTTCAATCCCAAATCAACAGCCGAGACCTGAGCGGCCAGATCCAGACTCTGAGGGACGGAAAGAGATTTTCTACCAGCAGCCAGACATTTACGAGCTGCAGCAACAAAGAGCTCCTGAGTGGACATAGCTGCAGAAATCACACCATTCAAGTTTAAAAATTAAAGTAAAGATATTTCAAAATCTATGGGATATGAGACATTGATTCAATTATTTCTCTTCAGGCCACCTACAATGACATGATAAAAAAGATTCTACAGAAAAGTGAAGCTGATTTGGGTCAACAAGATGTTTTTGTTTTCAAAGTAAAACTAGTCATACAAAAGTCATTTATTCATGTCCCTTGTTTCTTCTTTGTTGGTCCAAGACACCTAAAGGAACAAAAAAACATCATTATAAACATGAACCTCTTTATTGGTAACATCAGTCTGCATATGAACTGCAGTTCAATTGTAACTTGTATTAGAGATTTCCATGATAAAGTTGCTACCGTAACACACATTAGCTTAAGGAGATTATCTCACCATCATTCAGCAGGTTATGTCACAGGCTGAGGAGACATCAGGTCAAAATCTGAGAGATTTCTTGCAACCCAAACACCAGCTGCAAACAAGCCCAGGTTGACCAGAAGATTCCTGGAAAAATGAATAAGATAATACATGCACTGAGTCACAAATGTTGGTTTATTCTTACAAGATTAAAGCACAAAGAAAAAACTACATCTCTAGGTCCGCTGAAAATAAAAAATATTACATAGCGACTGTGGCCAGGTTATTCTCCTATAGGGTCCCGGAGCAAAAATGACTTGCTGGGTTCCCAGTAATCCTGTTTCTTCCACTGTCGTACATCGTGTACAGTTGTTATATGTTGGTGCAGGTTTGCTGTGTGGCAATTTGATCAAACACATTCATTTATAAGTATCATAGTCTGACTAGTACTGGAGTTTTGTGGCAAAATTGTATAATATCAGATGTTTTGTACATGAACACAGAAGAAACATTTGCATTTACTAGACAATGACGGTGAAGACACAGACAGAAACTGAGGACAAGTGGTTGAGATGCCCAAACATGAACATTTTTTATAAGAATGCATTGATTTTTTTTTTTATTTGTGACCAAGCTCAGTGGTGGAAGAAGTACTCCGATCTTTTACTTGAATAAAAGTAGCAATACCGCAATGTAAAAATACTCTGTTACAAGTAAAAAAGTCCTGCATTCAAATCTTTACTTGAGTAAAAGTACAAAAGTATCAGCATCAAAATATACTTAAAATACAAAAAAGGAAAAGTACTCACTATGCAGACTGGCTCATTTCAGTGTGATAGATATATATATAGAATTTTAATTATTGATGCATTGTGTACATTATTTGAATGGTGGAGCTACTTTATTTTCTGAGGGGTAGCTTGTAAATTTCACCAAGGGATCAAAAAAGTCTGATCTTTAGCCACAATAATACATCATGATGTTTTTGTAGATTATATTTTTTTATTATTAATCTGAATCTGCAAAGTAACTAAAGTTATCACATAAATGCAGTGGAGTAACAAATACTCCACAAGTACAAGTACAACAAGTACTCCCTCTGAATTGTAGTGGAGTAGAAATACAATAACAGAAAATGTAAAGTACAAGTACCTCAAAAATGAATGAATAACTACAGTACTTGAGTAAATGTATTTAGTCCACCTCTGATTAAGATATGTACTGAACATTGGCTGTTGAAAAATGCTCTTTCCAAATTAACTCTTTCATATTTTGGCAATTCTGTACAGCAATCTCTCTTTACTTATCGACATGTGATCTGTGCACCGATGACTACACATCTATAATAATTATTATAATATATAATAATACATTTTGTGTACTTCTTGTTGTTGTTTAACTTTTGTTGTATTTTTAAAATTATGCTAGTTTAAATCTTTCTTCCTTTTTTGTTATTGTTTTTCTCTCCTGGGGTTGGGTGGAGGTCCTTTGTATATAAGCCTGTAAGGCTTCTTGACCTCTCTGACACATTTCTTGTTTGTTTTTCATTGACTGGATTTTGTGCAGTTATACATATGTGCAAATAAATAAATAAAATAAATAAAAAAATTGTCAATATATAGGCCCAGACAATGTCTTTATGTAGCTCTCATATGCGTGAAACAACGAATGTGTTGAGTTGTTAATCCAGCCTTGATGGTGTCAGAGTGGTTGAACTGGTCCATCCTAGAGAGGCAAGGACAAACCTCGCTAGCTACCGTTAGCTCCTCGGCTAACCACCACACAGCTCATCATTAACTCATCCTCATTAACTCATTAACTCATCAACTCACCTCCTGAAGTCGTTTCTGTCTGTTGCGAACCGACAAGCTGTACTGATCCACTCCACCACACCGGTGGAAGGACCCTTTTTACCGTTTGCTCCGCTCATCTTGACTCTAACGTGATGAAGGTGTAACGAGAGAAACAGCAACCAACGAGGGTAGCAGACCGGAAAGAGGGGGGAAGAGTTTAGATGTAACACCAGACAGGAAGAAGGAAGAGTTTAGGTGTAACACAACAAGTACGGGGAGCGATAAAGCTCAAACTTCACCGCGCGTTGTTAAAGCCAGCAGCGCGATCTTCATTACATGTGTAAAGATGTCTGCCACCAGATACCGTCGGTTCCTCAAGCTGTGTGAGGAATGGCCCCGGGACGAGGCCAAGAAGGCCCGGGACCTGGGGACGTTTCTCCGGCAGAGAGTCGCTTCAGCCTTCCGGGAGGGGGAGAACACACAGGTAGATACATGACACAATGACACAATGACACAACACAGCGAGCTGAGCTGAGAGGATAACCCAGATCAGAGAGCTGACCGAGGGCGACCTTGTCTGCTCTGCTCCATGATTAGTGCAGTGCAACATTATACATTATATACATGCAGCTGTAGAGGGAGAGATGCTCATGTACTTCAGTTTGTCTCAGTTTGGACCTTTATCACATAACTTTAATGAGCCAGCTAGAAAGGCTGTCATCATGTACACTGTTGGTTCAGTGTACAAGTACATTCAGTGCAAGTCCTGTACCTCAATTACAAGTACATTCAGTTGAGGTACAGTACTTTCAGTGCAAGTACTGTACCTCAGCTGAAAGTACAGTACTTGCACTGAATGTACTTGTACCTCAGCTACAAGTACATTCAGATGAGGTACTGTATCTCCACTGAATGTACATGTACACTCTGCCAACATGTAGAGTGTACTAATGCATCCAGTTGAGGTACAGTACATGCACTTAAATAATTTAATAAATAATTGTACTTGTACATTCATTGCAAGTACTGTACCTCCACTGAATCTACATGTACATTCATTAAGTACTCATTAAGCATTGTACCGTACAGTACTTGCACTGAATGTACTGTACCTCAACTACAAGTACATTCAGTTGAGGTACAGTACTTGCACTCAAATAATTTAATTAATAATTCAATACGTTACATGTCATAGAAAAATATTGTACTTTTTACTCCACTAAAGTTATTTTAAAAACAATATTTTGCCCATTCCTGCACAAAGCCATACAGCTCTTTGATTTTAAAACAGATATATTGTACATTTCATTGTATTTTTTATATTTAACACATGGCCAAAATGCTGCCTTGTGCACTGTTTTTGTCACTGTGTTTTTATTGAATTTTTTCATACATACAGGGTACAGATACAGCAGGGATAACACAAACATAATGAGTAAAACATAATGATTTTGACGTGTCATTACAGGGTGAACACAGGTGTAATCAATAACATTAGTTATGGCCCTGTGACACACTAAATAGAACGGGACTATAATGAATGTTATCAGTTACACCTGCGTTCCCCTGGTATGACATGTCAAAATAGCGACTGTGAAAAGAGCCTATAGTAAATGTTTCTATTCTATATTTATGTTTCTTGATTTTGCAATAGGCCTACTTGATTTGTATGCATGTTCCTAGCATTTGTCCAATTAATACATGCTTCCCTCCAGCTTTCAGATCCAGAGAAGTGCGACCACATGTATGAAAGTTTGGCCCGCATTAATGACAACTACTACAGACAACGAGTAAGTACAGTATATATTCACATATCTCTCATACCCTAAAACTGTCTGCATAAAGTAGTTATTTTTTACTTGCCTAAAAGAATAATGGAAGACATTATTTGTTCTGCTCTTTTCCTTTAAATGCAGAAGACGAACGAGTGTGTAGCATGTTCAAGACTGTAAAGAAAACTTTGTGGCAGTTACTTTTTAACATTTATTTCATAAAGAGCATAATAAAGTACTTTATAGTAAGTACAAAGGCTCCATTAGTTTTATGCTAGAAAGGCACCTCAGGTTACTGTTTTCAGAAAGATTATTCGCTAATACTCCTCCAAACCAAGTATTCACTCAGCTGTTTGCGAGGTGTGTATTTCAGTGTGAAACTCAGTAAAATGTATTAAAGACTTTAATGTATTTGATGCCAACAACACGTCTTTGTATCTGTTCACAGTTTCCTCGTGTAAGAGACACAAGCTTTACTGGAGTTACGGTGGAAGAGTGTAGATTGCTATTGTCAGGTATGGACCCACAATATCACATTTATGTTCATGACTATTTATGAAACATACTTTTAATGTGTGAATGCTGATTCATGCTCGATTGTTTTACAGTATTGTTCTCTTAAGCTTGATTTTTTTTTTTTTTTTTTTCCCGTCTTCCGTACATTTTTGGTCGCTAACTACTTCTGCATACTTTAAGCTACAGAAATCATTCAAATATCAAAATGTTCAGCTCTTTAAGGACATGTATACTATGACTTTTCTTGTTTCTACCTTAAATCTAAATGGAGAGAACTTCAAATCCTCTTAAACCTACTTAAAAAAACGTTACTACTACTTCATTTGAAATGCTTCTGCATACTTTCAGCTACAGACTTCATTGAAACTTTAAACAAGTTACAACACTTTGAGCTATTAAAGTACAATACAATAAATCTTTATTGTCCACTTCGGTGGAAATGTGTCTTCGGCTCACCAAACAAAGGAAACAACAATATAAAAAGCAGACAAACGGTTCGTAAAAAAAAAAAAAAAATAGACAGACAGGTCATATTACACATTAAAATAGTGTCAGTGTCTGTGGCTTAGATTTACTCAGTTACTTTGTTGAGTTAAGAACATTGAGGTTGCTTGGGATGAAGGACTTCTTAAACACATTTATAGTTGCCAGAGGGACTCAATAGCGTCTCCAACATGTATTTCTTTTCTATACCTAAGTGGCTTTGTTTAATCCGAAATGATGCAACGTTTTCTCTACCTTTATGCTTTTTAGAATATTAAGCTTATCTCCCTCTTATGCTTGTATTAAACTGTTTAAAATATTGAGCTTTCTTCATCTTTTCTTATAATGGCTGTGATATTAATACAAATATTTATTTTTCCAGCCCCTTTAGAGCGTCCATCTCAACTTCCAGCTTTGACAGCATTACATTTTAGCTTCCAGCTTTTCCAGCAAAGTCTTTCTGGTTTTAGCCTCTTAAGCCTGTGAATCCCAAATACAGAGATAAGAGGAGTGACAGCGCCTACATTTTCAAGAATGTGTAAACATTATATATCAGCGTCTTCAGTGAAGCCTCACGCCGCTCGTAGCAAAACAGGTTTTTCGAAAGTTCCATCAGTTTTTGAGCTTAGAGTATTTTCAATGATGAAGTGCCGCAAACACTGTACAAATACACTCTATATGTGAGCATATAGGCCCTTTTCACTGCAGCCATTTTGACACATCATCATTGATAACATTAAATATGGTCCCAGTCTATTTAGTGTGTCACAGCTGTTCCAGTGAGCCGGCACACCTCAATGGATCAGGGCCACAACTGTTACACCTGTTTACTCTGCAATGACATGTTGAAATGGCTGCTGTGAAAAGAGCCGATTACACAAGTTTTAGCTTCCCTTTTTTAGCTACATATCCATGGTTCGATTCTGTCTCTCTCCACCTCTCCTCACCCCTTCAAAATAAAAGCCCCATAGAGTAACTGTATCTTAACAGGGAGCTGTGTGGTAACAGGAAACTATGGAGGACCTACTTCTTAACAGGGTAAAAGCTGTTTTTAAAAAATAACTAAAATCCTATCCAAAGAGGAAGCTCAGGATGTGGGATGCGTACCAAATACCAGGCATTTCTTGCGGAATTGTCAAGGTCAGTGTGCCTGCTAGCAACAAGGCCGAGCACACTGACCATGATCCATTGGGCTTATTCCTCTTATACTTAGTCTTCTGTGTTTTCAAAATAAAAGCCCCACATGGTAAATGGAGTTTACCAGGGGGCCTGGACAAGGCTGGATTTTAAAAATGAAAGACGGTATTATGATCAAATTTAAAGCTTTTTCATATTTTCGTATAGTTACAGTGAATGGGACAAAATCTTCTTCAACCTACTCCACTTTGAAACTCTACTACGTCTGCAAGCTTTTATCTACAGACTTCATTTAAGCTTTAAACATTAAACTTCTTCTGTACATTTTTACATCGACTACTACTTCTGCATACTTTCAGCTAATGAAACCATTCAAAGGTCTTCAACTTTTTATGCAGTTTTAAAGTACAAAGCATTTTTTTCTTTCAGCCTTTTTCAGTTGATTATTTTCAACTTCCACCTTTTGACAGTATTACAGTTTAGATTCCAGCCTTTCTAGAAATGTATTCAGCTCTTAGCTTTTCTAAGTAATGCAGTTCAGCTACCCATTCTTCCAGTTTTTACATTTCAGTTTCCAGGTTTTTCAGCAGTGCAGCGCAACGCCTTTGCGTTTTAATACTTGTGTATTTTCAGCAATGCTTTGCAATTTTAGCTGTCAGCATTCACACATTTTCTGCAGAAAATTCATTTTCTAGTTACAGTTAACTTGAACTATTTTTCATTGTACAGGGAATGTGCAACAGATGGACGAGGAAAAGAAGGGTTTGTGGAAGACGTTAATGGAGAGATTCTCCAAATCACCAGAAGACGTTCCAGAGAAAGCTCCTGAAAAATAACTCTTTTTCTCTCTCTCACTCTTTTCTCATCTTATCTTTCCTTTCTTTTCCCATTAAATGTATAGAAATAAAGCTCATCGTTGGTATCTTCATGGATTGTTATGTTGTTTTTATGATCTATTTTATTGGGCTTTACAAACTATTGTAACTGTGCAGGTGTTAATTGTGTCACCTGTAAGTTTGGAGGTTATAAAAACACAAAAAAAGTATAAAGAAGCAAACTAAGACTAGGATAAACTAAAAATACTTTAGACCGATTTTAATTGCAAGACTAGAAAATATCTACCTCCACCAAGAAGGTTTTACTTCTGTGTTCATTCATTGTGTTTGTTAGTGAGATTGTCTGAGGAATATGTTGACAGATTAGTATTAGATTAGACGGAATTTGGTAGAAATTTAAGTTGTGGGCCTTTTATCCTATGATTGTCTCTCACTACTGTTATGTTTATTCAGATGCACATTAAACATTTCTAAACATGTTCTGCTATGAGAGCACATTTAGTGGATTGTGAAGCCCTGGCAATGGTCTGAGCTGCTGAGTATTTCTGGTTCATATACTGTGTTTATCTTTCCAAACTGGTTCCACAATATACTGCACCGAGTACAAATGTCCAGATGTGCTAAAATACAATTACATGCAAAACCTTTCATTTGTTTAACCAAGACAAATGTTTTTCCTCAGATGAAATTATTCTAGGGATGCACCGATGCAACTTTCTCTCTCCCAATACCAATAACTTAACTCAGGATATTTACCCATACCGACTACTGATCCGATACCAGTGTTCTTTTCTCAAATTTAAAATGTGTATACCTCACTTGATGTTGAGTTGATGGCCTGCTGTGACTGAAGGAATGTATTAGATAGTGATAAATTAGAAAGAAATCCTTATTTTAATTGAGTTATAGCCGTAAATACAACACAAGACTCCTCCATAAAAGCACACATAAATGATACATTCTTTATTAAAAACACTTTTACACTTCACTCTAAACACACCAAGAATTTAATATATAAATCCATATGACAAGGATTTTCTCATTCACTTAAATTTAAACATGCAGCTTGATATATAGATATATATCTATATCTATAGATATATAGAGATATATAGAGAT
>CAKAOH010003265.1:0-31316 GCA_916701665.1 Sebastiscus tertius
CTACTGTTGAACCCGTTCGTACTAGTCTGCCAAAGGTTCAATGGAGTTGTACTACTACTACTACTGGTTGAGTGAGTCAAAGTTAGAAAAGCATCCACCACTTTCTAACAAGTTTCCAACAACAAACACGATCTCCAAAGTAATAAAATCCTCATACATATATTTTACTTTACAGACCAGCATGACTGTAAATCTGATCCTCAGACAGTGATCTCCCTGCGAACACCAAGTCAGACACAAACAGATTGTTTTTCAGCCTCCCGCCTGCATCCCGCTCATCCCTGCAGCGACGAATGAGGTTTTTAAGGGGGCCGCATCACAATGTAATGAGAACCAGGATGCCAACTGGCTTTCATGAACCTTGTACTCATCCTCCATGATATCCATCTGTTTCACTTAAAAGGAAAACACCACTCGGTGTAGGAATTCATGTATGTTATTTACGAGGAATGGAGTCAGTGTGCCGGCAGACACTAGTGAGCTCGGGCTCAAACTCTCAGTGGAAATGGGTCCGGGGGTTGCATCACACTGGCGATGCTTTTATCCACACAAAGCAGAAGTGCAGAAGATATAACCATCTGAAAGTGACTTTCACAGAGCTGAATGTTTAAGTAGCGGCAGAGGAGGAGAAACTCTTTCCATCCTGCTTTTAGCATGGCGTGACGAGCCATTTGCAGAATGGCTTTAAAGCGCTTTTTGTTTTTTTTGTACCGTGAGTGCATTCAGTTTTGAGTTAGGACTGAGTTGACCCCGGCTGAGTCAGTGCCACCTGAGGGGTATTACCAACACCAGACTAATATGAGTCACATTCAAGGCTTCGTAATGGAGGACAAAACGTTTGGAGTGCCTCCATAACAATGGTGATTATATAAGAGATAATAATAATACACAGCAAGGTGTCCTGATGTACAAAAATATATGACAAGGTGAAGACAACGTGTAGTTTTCAGCAGCCAATGTCAGATTTTGGAGTTTGTTTAAATGCAACAGCAAAGAAGTAATGATGCATACCAGTATCGGGTATCGGGTCCGATACTGTGCTCATGAACTCGTACTTGCAAAACGGCTTCAATACAACGGCACCGATACCACTTTACGGCAGCATGACGTTAACCTCTCGTCAGCGTCTTTCAGGTCCTCACGCTCCACCTCCCCGACGGTGCGCCCGACCCCGCTGGGCCGGGATCCCACCTCAGCCGACGCGCGCCGGCCCTCACTTTCATTGCGCCACGGGGTTTTGCTTGCACCCTCTGACTCGCACGTGCGTTAGACTCCTTGGTCCGTGTTTCAAGACGGGTCGGGTGGGTTGGAGACATCGCCATAGATCCCTGGTACCTTTTACGTGGGTAGAGCACCGACCTGGGGGCACGACGCGGTTGGCAGTCCACCCTTGTCGTCAGTTGCACTGGGAGCAGGGGGCCCCGTCCCTCCCCCGGCAGGGAGAGAGGGCGCAGTGAGCACTTTGTCCACAGTGTAGCGAGGTCCGGGCGGGGAGCGCAGTAAAGCTGTGATCCGAGCCTGTCCAAGTCGACCTAGAGCCGGTCGCGGCGCACCGCCTCGTATGCGGGACTCCCCAGCCTGCTGTGTGTCAATAGCTGGCTGTTAACGAGGGTCTTTTGGCACAGAGAAGTACTCGTATCGGTACTCGGTATCGGCGAGTACCCAAATGTAAGTACTCGTACTCGGTCTGAAAAGAAGTGGTATTGCTGTATCCCTACAAAGAAGTGAAAGTAATTCAAAACAGTCTCTGCTCACAACTTCACTACCAAGTTTACTTTGACAAAAATAAATGACTTGATAAATGAAATGAAAAGCAACTGAATGTTCATTAGTGATTGATTACATAAGAAAACACCTTTCAGCAAATAGTTCATCATTAGTGAAATTAATCCCAATCAGTGGCTTCCTGCAAAGGTAGAAATAAGTCTTCCAATGTTATCTTTAAAAGATAATGCTCAAGGATATAAAGTTAAAACGTGCAACATCACAGCCCTTTAGATTAATATTAAAACATTACATAGCTGCGTTTAGCAATGAAAAAGTAGTTGTGGTGATTCACTGGGACTAATTTAACAGCCTGAAGCTATTCATCAGGCCAAACGACTGAACCGAAGCAACCAAACCAAATCATTTACATAGTAAAGTCCTCCAACAATACGTCTGGCGTCGGTGGTCGGGAAAGAGCGCCGGTTCGGCTGGCAGAGCCTTCGACTGGAGCCCCGACAGCTCAGCGAGAGCTTTCCAGAACAAGAACAGCACTGCTGCTCCAATCAGGAACATCTCTCTCTAATCAATCAGGGTGAGGAAAGATGCATCTCAGTGGACAATCAATTTATTGTTTTGTTTTGTTTTGTTTTGTTTTTTGGACTGGCTGTGGAGGAGGGAGGAAGTTTGGTACAATGGTGTTGAACACTAAATGTAGGCAAAGAATTGAATCAAATTAAGAACCAAATATGTTTAGAAAGTACAAATGCTCACCTTAATGACGCCTTTTGCGTAGTATCTTGACGCAGAAGGTTCATGCATGGTTAACATTGTGAAACGGTTGTGGTTAGGTTTAGGCAACAAGAATATTTAGCGTTGTAAAACGGTCACGGTTAATGTTCTAACACGTGGCTAACGTTGCAAAATGGTCATGGTTAGGTTTAGGCAACAAGAATGCTTAGCGTTGTGAAGCGGTAGCGGTTAACTTTGTAACATTTGGTTAACGTGAAACGGTCATGGTTAGGTTTAGGCAACAAGAATATCTACCATTGTTAAACGGTTAAGGATAATGTTGCAACACATGGCTAACGTTGTGAAACGGTCATGGTAAGATTTAGGCAACAAGAATATTTAGCCTTGTGAAACGGTCACGGTTAATGATGTAACACGTAGCTAATGTTGTGAAACGGTCATGGTTAGGTTTAGGCAACAAGAATGCTTAGTGTTGTGAAACGATCACGTTAACTTTGTAACATTTGGTTAACGTTGTGAAACGGTCCCGTTTAGTTTTAGGCAACAAGAACATTTGGTTAGGGTTAGAAAGAAGATCATGGTTTGGGTTAAAATAAAGTACGTCTGTTGCGTAACTTAAGCTACGGACTTAACGATACGTTACCTGACATAACGTTACATGACATAAGTTAAAAATAACTAAACTTTTGGTTTCACACGGAGCACGAACGCCGATCCCCTGATTACAAGTCCTGTGTTTGTTTGACCCCTCCCTCCTATACTCTGCAGACTTTCTCGTTCTTACTACGTCTGTTGCTTTGAGCTTCTTATAATGACGTTAATGGGTTTACATTGGAGTTAATTGAAAGCACCGGGCACGAAAGGGTGCCGAGGGCTGCTGCCCAACAGTCGGTATCTGATGCCCTGGGAGAGCGTCCAGGCCGCTCTGATGGCGGGATGTAATTCTTGAATGTGGGCTTAGACTACGGGACATGAAGCTGATCCACGTGCGCACATTTCCAAGTGATTTATAAAGGGAACACGGTGCCTGCAGGGGTGCGTGCACACGGTTTTATAAAATCTGATTCTGTTGTGCTGCACACATAGACTTTTAGGATCACATGAGGGTGCTGAACATATATTAGATGAAGAGGAAGAGACTGCAGCAGGAGGGAGAGGAGAATACAAAGCAACGAGAATAGAGCATTTTGTCCCAAATGGGCTCTGGAGACGCTTTACTTCCCCTCACTCACTCCACCCCCGGGCTGCAGCTCTGCTTTAAAAAATAACAAACACACTACCCATCATGCCATATGTTTGCTGTCCGACTCCAAGCACAAACACACACGGTGTGTTTACTGTCAGTGGAGAGCTTTACCAGTCAGCGTGCCATGGTGACGAGAGGAACAACAGTCGAGCAACAGTCACGACAACCGCTCTCTATCACTTTCACACTTTCATTTTTCATCCTCAACAATTTTTGGGATTAATTTTCTGCTTTTTCTGTTATTTGTTTTTTTTAAATACACGTGTTTACGCTTCAATAAAGTAGTCTCTGCTGTATTAGCTCAGGTTGGCTGCAGAGTAAATGCATGTTTGATTTCGACTTATTTAAAAAATGGACAGAAGCCCACTCTGTCTGGTAGTTTTCCATTATTCACTGATGATGATGGTAACAATCAGGATTCTGGCCCTAACATTAAGGATAATTTTCCATTGAATCCCTCCATCCATTACAGGAGAAGCTGCACACATTTGAGACAATGATGATGAGAAACCGATGATTAAGATATCAGTTATGAAGACGATCGCACGCTTTCAAAAGCAACGCACATATTCACACGATTGTCTAAAGCCGGACATTTTAATAACAGTTGCTCAATTAGGAATTGTAGGATTTCATGCCAGCAATCAATTCGTCAAGAGAGCCGTCACATTTTTATGATTGTGGACGTCTCAATTTGGGATAAAATTATAAGGCAATTTTCCCCGAGCGAGATGATGAGCCTATGAAAACTATCCAAGATATAGCTTTGACTTCACATGAGGGAACAATAAGTTATGATGCTCACATCTGCATATTGCCTTGGTGTTTTGACGGAGAAAAAGAGAGATTCTCTGCACAGATGCAAACCCAATCACAGGTGTACGGGGGCGCTTGTTGAAGGGCTCCCGGCCAGGGGGAGACGGAGCAGCTGGGTGGAGTTTGTGTGCAATGCTTTTAAAAGATGCCAGCTCTGAATCAGAGGCGGAGACCCAAGCCAACACATAAAAACACACATCCAGAATGTGAGCACTGCAGATTTACACACACAAACACAACAGGGAGTCATGTGCACACGCTCAAAATATTCTGTTTTTGTGGGTTATACCATACGGTCTATTTGTTAAAGGGACTGTTTGTAACTTCTTACACCTATAAATCATTGCGGGTCGGTGACTTACATAAGCTTTTCATACTTTTGTTACTGAAGACAGACATTCTACCAAGTGGTTTATTGATGACAACTGAGAGACTCCCTCAGTGGATATCAAACATTTATATTAACAGGCTCAATAAGACAGATATGTAATAACGCTGCATAAACCTCCACACCTGCAGAGAAAACAAAGGTCACACTTAAAGGGACTGTGTGTAACTTTTTAAGCGTATAAATGTACCGGGTTGGGACACATGCACGCTCGCGTGTGGCCGCTGCCTCTCCTCCTCTGCCTGCGTTCTCGCGTCACTCGCTCCACCTCTAGACGTGAACGCGCGCTCACTCCACACTGCAGAAGAGTTAGTTTAGCTCTGAGAATATCTAGTGAATGTACAGTGGACGTTTGTGCAGAAATAACTGCTGCAGCTCCTCCAGACCAACAGAGGTTTCCCGTGTCTTGTGAAGTGACGGGGCTCCACAGAGAGAAACGTTATCGTCTCGTTACCGACCGGGTGCCGGTGTCTTCGGCTGCCGGCTGCGGTCGGGAGGCGTTAACGTAACCCGTTGAGGAGCCCCGCCGTCTCAACACTAGGATCAGCATTGATTCATGGAGAGACCTTGGTCTGGTCAGCTAACATTACTGCTAAGCAGCTGAACTCTAGAGTGATATTGTGCTTTTAGCTGACGTGTGTTGCCTCACTGTTTTGACCGATGCTCATTCATGTCTATGTAGAGCGAGTCGCTGCTAACAAGCATTTCTGAAAGTTACAAATAGTCCCTTTAATAATTCCCAAGAGGAAAACTTTTACTGCCAAATTTCTCAACTCACCAAACTCCACATCACTTCCACCAAATTTTAGTCTCCACGGGGAAAATTTAAGTAATGAAGCACCACAACAATAGCTCAACTTCACTGAGCTCCTCAGATCCCTGGAGTCTCACATTTAGTCAACTAACTGCTAATGGAAAACGGGCTAACTGCAAATTGAATGTCGCCTAACAGAGAGGTCTGGTGTGAGAGACGGTACGAGAAGCAGGTTGAGGAAAGTTTCTGGGGCAGCATCTCTTCTTTTAGAGTTCATAATTTGAGGATGATCTTCAGAGGATGAGGTGTTTATGTGTCCTTCAGATTTTCAATAAGAGTCACATATCTTGATTTTTCTTTTCCAGAGGGTTCAGCAGAGGTGAGTCTGCAACAAAGCACAGCGTCACTGTCTATGTGTGTGTTTGGCTGCTGTGTGTTTTGCGTTTCCATCCCTGGCTGGCAGATACGGAGCCTCTTGGCTGGGTTTTCTCTTCACACATCTCAATCCCTGCAGGCCTGTTGTTGCTAACAACCACAACCACACACACACACACACACACACACACACTCCAAAACAAACCCATAAAAACTATATCAGATCATTACCGGACACGCAATCACAAACACTCACAAGCACGACTCGGCTGGACATCTTGTTTTGTTTTTAATAAAGCTGTCATGAAGTTCGCTGTGTTGGTAGCAAATAAGAGATCAGGGGGTCCTGAAGGGCCCCCCAGGGTGCCCGCTTCAAAATGAGGAACAATTTAGGAGGAAATAGTCAGTTTCTTCCGACGCTGGGCTCTGGGTATTTCAAGACTTGAAACACTGCTACACTGGTACCTTTTGTTCCATTTCCATTTTTTAGAAACTTATTACAGAGCTATATTAGAGGGATGTATTATTTTGATAATTGATTAATTGGTTTGAGTAATTTATTAAGAAAAAAAAGTCTAAATTCTCTGATTCCAGCGTCTTAAATGTGAATATTTTCTGGTTTATTTCCTCCTCTATGACTGTAAACTGAATATCTTTGAGTTGTGGACAAAACAAGACATTTAAGGACGTCATCTTTGGCTTTGGGAAACACTGATTGTCATTTTTCAACTAATCGATTAATCGAGAAAATAATTGACAATGAAAATAATAATTAGTTGCAGCCTTAGATTGAATTACTAATCGGAAACAAATGTTGGATTAATCAATTAAAGGGACTCTATGTAAATGTCTTGTTAACAGCGACACCTGTGGCCGTTCAGTCAACGAAAGTCAGCGTCCTGTTGCTCACATTTGTGCTCTCTCTACATAGACATGAAGGAGCATCACTCAAAACAGTGAGGAGACACACGTCAGCTAAAAGCACAACATCACTCTATATTTCAGCTGCTTGGCAGTAATGTTAGCTGACCAGACGGAGGTCTCTCCATAAATCAATGCTGATCCTAGTGTTGGCTTTTCCTGCCTCAGCCTCCCGACCTCGGAGACGATAACGTTTCTCTCTGCGGAGCCCCGTCACTTCACAAGACACGGGAAACCTCTGTTGGTCTGGAGGAGCTGCAGCAGTTATTTCTGACCAAACGTCCATTGAACATTCACTAGATATTCTCAGAGCTAAACTAACTCTTCTGCAGTGTGGAGTGAGCAGCATGCACGTGAGAGTGGAGCGAAAGAGCGAGAACGAGCGCGGTGTGTGAGTGAAGGCAGGCAGAGGAGCAGAGTACAGCAGAGTCTCCGGTCCTGGAGATCAAAGCTACGGTCTCCCCCGCATCCTCCGACCGCGGCCAACACTGTTTTGCAAGACGGGCTTCACTAGATACAACCGAGAGGTTTTGGTGCTTCCGTGTAGTTTGCGTTGGAGTCTCGTCTGAACAGCATAGCCACACGCGAGTGCGCATGGGACACCAACCTGCAATGATTTATACGTGTAAGAAGTTACAAACAGTCCCTTTAAACTAATCATTAGTTGTATCATATTACACAACGTTTTAGTGAGGAAACTGAACTAGATCATTTTTCATTGTTACCTTTGACAGAGCATAGTAAAGATAGACGGTAAATATTGTCAGAGAGCAAAGGGATGACATTCAAATAAGGCAGAAGATGTAGGTACAATAATCTGTCAGTCTTTCTGTTGCAGAAAAGGGTTGAATGTTGCTGTAATTCAATAGCTGTGTTTATCTGCAGCTTAGAGAGTGATACGATGTTAAATAGGCAAATCATTTGACTACATAATGTTTGCTGTGTGTTTGTCTGGGGAGGAGTTATCTGTTTGTCCTCTATCAGCTACAGAGGAGACGGTGGGTGAAGAAAAGAAAGGAAGGCGATACCAATGATGAAGAGAAGACGACAGAGGGGGAGGTGGGGGATGTAAGAGAGAGTAAACAGCAGGGAAACAAGAGGAGAGAGGAGGCCAAGCAGGTGGAGCAGCAGGGGAGAGAGGAAAACTAGCAGGAGAGGCAGCGGAGAGACGAGCGGGTGACAAAAGCGAGGTGGGGGGATGAAAGCGAGATGGCGCCGGGGAGTCTGCAGCATTACTGGACCTCGATCCGACGCTCAACCCTCCCCTCGCTTTTATTTTTTGTCTGAACCTCCTCCTCTCCCGCCGAGGGGAACAACGCCGGCGCTGCATCTCCCGCTTTATCAGCAGCGACCACATTCACGCTGCACGAAGATGAATCGGTGGATGGGGGGGGGGTTCGCAGCCACCCCGACGAGCGGCGCGAGCCAACGACGCAGCAGGAGCCGAGTAATCCTCAGCCCTCTAGTATCACAGGAATCCAAACAGAGCAACTGGATCAGGATTAATGGTGGGGAGCCACGCTGCCCAGTTTACAGATACAAGAAATCTCCACTCGTTTTTTTCTGCGACTGCTGCAATCCTGCTCCAAACACAACCAACACCTTGCCTTCTGCTCATTTGTCAGAGCTTATGAGAAATGATCTGGTAGCTGGTTGTTTGAGAGACAACGCAGCTCTGAATTACAGTCATTTAATGCAACAATCAGAGAAGGATTGTTCCCAGCGTACAGAGAGTTTTCTAACAATGCCTTGTAACACACTTTATGCAAAACGCTCGGGGGGCCACAGCCGAGGTCTTCCACTGGTACTGTGAGCCGTTGTTTGCCGTCTCGAAGGCATCCGTCTGGCACAGCTGGGCTCAGACAGGTAGACGGTGTCCTCCAGGTAAATGAGCAACCTTACAACCTCACGCAGCAACTCTGACGGATCTACTGTCGGCATCAAAGTAAACTCATTATTGAAGACTGATGATTTGGGCGGCCTGGAGTTATAAAACAGCAGGCTGTGAGGAGTAACATCAAGAAATGAATATGTACAAAGAAACAAAGTCCAAGCAGGACAGCATGGGACGGCTACAGAGCTGATTTATGATGAAAGCTGCAGATTGCTTTTTTTATTTTTAAAGAGGACCATGCAGCTGGTTTTACATGTTTTAGCAAACACACTTTGTACGTCATTGCAGACCATTTTAAGGCCATTTTCAGGGATGCACCGATACCACTTGTTTTCAGACTAAGTACAAGTACTTACATTTGGGTACACGCCGATACCGAGTCCCGATACGAGTACTTCTCTGTGCCAAAAGACCCTCGTTAACAGCCAGCTGGAGGGTGTGAGCGACACACGGCAGGCTGGGGAGTCCCCATACGAGGCGGTGTGCCGCGACCGGCTCTAGGTCGGCTTGGAAAGGCTCCGGCCAGAGCTTTACTGCGCTCCCCTCTCCCCGCCAGGAGAGGGATGGGGCCCCCTGCTACTGGTGAGACTGACGACCGGGGCGGACTGCCAACCGCGTCCTGCCCCCCCAGGTCGATGCTCTACCCACGTAAGAGCCATCAGGGGTCTGCGGCGATGTCTGCAACCCACCTGACCCGTCTTGAAACACGGACCAAGGAGTCTAACGCACGCGTGAGTCAGAGGGTGCAAGCAAAACCCCGTGGCGCAATGAAAGTGAGGGCCGGCGCGCGCCGCCTGAGGTGGGATCCCGGCCTCGCGGGGTCGGGTACACCACCGGCCCGTCTCGCCCGCACCGTCGGGGAGGTGGAGCGTGAGCACGTGCGATAGGACCTGAAAGATGTTGACGAGAGGTTAACGTCACTGTCGTTTTGCGAGTACGAGTACATGAGCACAGTATTGGGCCCGATACCTGATACCGGTGCATCCCTATGAGAGGCCACTACAGCACATGTCAGATTGAAACATTAACAGTTTGATGAATTTCAGGGATCTTGTTCACAAACTTTGGACCGTGTGCCTGAAGGAATAGGCTCTAAACAATGAGAAAGGAGAGAGAGAGAGAGTATTTGCACTGCTAATATTTACACGATCAAATTCTCAGGAGCAGAAAATAATGAGCTCCTTTTTAGAAGTGACTAATTTCAAATGTCACAAGAGCTGCAAGTAACACCAAACACATCGGACACATCTGACAAACAACTTCACGTCACCCCTCCGGCTGAGAAACGACGTTGGATAGGTAAAGCTTTTTGTTTTGAAGATGCCAAAAGCTCAGGAGGAGCTTTCGTCCAGACACAAACCGGACCACGGACGTTCGTCTTCGCCCCGACAGGCCGACTCCTTTTAGGGCCATAAGGCTTCTGGCGCTTTGACGTGACAGTCTGCACTCGACCAGAGAAGTTCCTTAACAACAGAGCTGCTTTTTAGACAGCCAATCCTGTCGCAGTCATTCAAACGCACACACATATAGACACACACACACACCACCAGCAGACGCATGCTGAATATAGACGCTTCACTTGCTCTTTCTGAGAACCATTTAGCATCTGCTCATGAGTTAGCGGTTTCAGAATGAAGCCATAAAAGCAGAGGAAGTAGTCGGTCCTGTGGTGATGTGAATGACAGTGACACTGGCAGGTAGAAGACACAAAACCCACCAAAGCACCCATCAACCCTCCTCAAGGGGACTGCGGCTTTAATGAAACATCTACAACGAGCATATGAACAGTCTGCACACATGAGTCTACATGCATGAGAGAGAGAAACAAACTGGAGAACAAGGAGGATTGTTGACTAGACTGGTTACCAAAAACATCTTTTACAACAGCAATGTATCATTACTTTACTGTACGAGGTAGAAATATAAAATGCATCAACCCGATCTCTTGGGAAGGCGTATAAATAGCCGACATTGCAAGGACATTCCGCGTGTCATGAGAGCGCATTTTAGCCTTTTCGTGTGTCATTTTTACGCCATGCAACACAACTACGCCACAGTTAGCTTTTAGGCAACAAAAGCACTTATAGGTTTAGGAAAAAATGTCCTGGTTGGGCTTAAAATATGCACATAATAGGGATGCGTAATAGGGATTAACCGTTTAACCGACATTAAGCATTTTAACCGATTAACGCTATCGGTTAAAACGGTTAAAAGAAATGTTAGTAATTAATTAAAAAGCTGAGAAAAATTCAACACTTAAAGGAGAAAAGAGAGTCTGAGCCGGCGTTACAGATACAGGAAGTTGGCTCCGGTCTCTGGCTCGCTTGAGCGTAGCCTGGTAGCATTTATTCAGCGACAAATAGACTGTACACACATTGTCTGCTACACCTACGTTCACAGCTAGAACGCCACAAACACAAGGTCGTATGTGTGTGACAATGGTGAGCACGAAGCTACCAGCAGAGCTACAGATGCTAACTTAGCACAAAAACACACACTGTCGGACAATTGCTACCGTTACACCGGGCAGACACACAGCTGACAACCCGCTAAACAAAAACTAAACATGTGGCTGCATGTCCGCGGCACTACACACAGCATGTGGCTGCATGTCCGCGGCACTACACACAGCATTGTAGCTGCTAAGTTAACGCTCCCGGGCGGTGAACTGAGGACTCAGTTGTCTGTTGTACTCATACTCTGCATACTCTCATACTCTGCAGCTGGTGTGCCGCTGCATGCGACGCGAAAAATCTTGTCGGTTAACGTTTAATAATTGGTTAGCGAGGGTCGGTATCGGATAAGAACATTTTTCAAAATTAGCATTCCTAGTACATAAACGACGTAACAGATGTACGGAAAACACGTCACAAATGTCACTAACATTAACTTCAAAATAACTCATCAACACTTTGGGAACGCCAGTCTCCCGTTTGAAAGTCCTGTGTTTGTTGGACCCACCATGTGCAGTCTTTCTCACTTTTTTATTTTGCATCCATAGCTCTGAGTGTAGTATATTCACGTGGATGCATTTACATTGCTGTCAATACAGACAAATAAATGCCACGCCAAAAGCATGACAGGCGTTCTTATTGCGCGAAAAATGACTTGCAAATTATCGGGTCATTCATACGACCGGGCTGGTTACATACAAGTAAAATAAAGCTACTAGTCACACTGGGAATTCCAGTGTTGATACACCGTATTTACCTTTAATACATTCACATACATGTTAAATATCCATTTATAGTATCAGTGATGTCAGACAAACAGGCCAGAGCTGCAAACCAGTTCATTCATGCGTCGTCACCATGAGGTTGGGGGTGATATGTATCAACAACTATTGCATGAATTGCCATGAAATTTGATTTGGATTTCATGCCCTCTTCAGGATCAGTTAACTTTACATTTAGAGCAATCACCAAAACATTAAATATAAACTTTATCAAATACTAATGACATTCCCAACTGTCCTGTACTGTGTTTAATTAACAAAACTATACTTTTACTGCCTCATCTGTCTTCTCTCGCTACAAAGAAAAAAACAACATCTCAAAACAACTCCTGAAAAACATCTAATATCAGACTGATGATATCTCATGTGCGACGTCTGAATACAGACACAGGCCGGCAGACATTTGTTCATAAATACTGGATTCGTGGAGCACAATGTGAGCACAGATGGCAGCTCTTATTAAAAATCAACATGTCTGAATGGTCACTCTAGCAGCGCAATTAATAACCGCGGTGCCAGTTAGAAATCACACAAACAAACAAACAAACAAAGAAGGCGAAGGAACAGTGACTGGAGCGCAAGTCTGACTTGTTAACCAGCTTTATTTCACTGAATATTCTACATTATTGATGTTAAACATTTTATATTTTTGACTGCATTTGTCCACATATCTAAGTAACAATCCAGCTCAACTCACTACACATTTACAACACATGAATACACGTGTGAACTGTTGCATACTCTCTGGTTTAGGAATAGAGTAGAGATGTGAAACATCAAATGACTGTCTCACGCAGAGAGCCATTTCCTGGTGCACATAATGAGAAAAAGCCCCAAAATGACCCATTTAAGCCTGAACAGAAACGTACTGAACTGAGAAAAATAATATTTACATGTTTATGTTTTAAGCTTGACGCTCAAGCCTTTATCCAAAGACACTAAAAGACATTACTGTTGGGTGCTATCACGATACTTGGGTGCCGATTCGATATGTGTTTTTAAGTATTGCGATTCTACGATTCGATATTACGATTTATTGAAAAAGTTGAATCATACACTTCTAGGGACTTTTACATTGGAATAACTTTTAAAAGGGACTGATTGACGCGGAGAAGACCGTAGCTTTGGTCTCCAGGGCCGGAGTCTCTGCTCCTCTGCCTGCCTTCACTCACACACCGCGCTCGTTCTCTCTCTCTTGCTCCACCTCTCACGTGCATGCTGCTCACTCCACACTGCAGAAGAGTTAGTGTAGCTCTGAGAATATCTAGTGAATGTTCAGTGGACGTTTGTGCAGAAATAACTGCTGCAGCTCCTCCAGACCAACAGAGGTTTCCCGTGTCTTGTGAAGTGACGGGGCTCCGCAGAGAGAAACGTTATCGTCTCCGAACAAAACTCCGGCGTCTCCCCCGTTCCCTCCGGCCGCGGTCGGGAGGCCGAGGCAGGAAAAGCCAACACTAGGATCAGCATTGATTCATGGAGAGACCTTGGTCTGGTCAGCTAACATTACTGCCAAGCAGCTGAAACATAGAGTGATATTGTGCTTTTAGCTGACGTGTGTCTCCTCACTGTGTTGAGCGTTGCTCGTTCATGTCTATGTAGAGCGAGCACAAGCGCGAGCAACAGGACGCTGACTTTCGTTGACTTAACGGCCACAGGCGTCGCTGTTAACAAGACATTTCTGATTCTTACAAACAGTCCCTTTTCCTGAAGTCATTGTTTTGTGGCTGGTGAGTGAAGCAAATCTAGCAGCCACTTGCATAATTTACCAGCATTTGGCTGGTTGTTTTCATGCATCTGAACGTGCAACACACACCGGCTGCATGGCTTGTCTTTGTGCCGCAGGGCCAGTAGCAATGTATGTGTTGATCGATTTTGCTTTTCTAGAGTGTTTCTGCCACCAATGTGTGTTGGAAAGTTTGTACTTGGACAATTTGAATTGAATGTTTTATGATGAAAGACAGTAAGCGGTGGGGGATGCATTATTTGTTAATATGTTCCCCTGACGGTAGCCTATAATAACGGTATATAATAACGGTGGCTAATCCATCCAGTGGTCTATACCTACTAATTCTACAAAGATGTTTTAATAAGAAAAAAATAAAAATGGAAAAGGCAGTTATTTCCCACAGATTGAAGCTCCTCAGCCAGCAGCAGACATGCTAAGTCGAACAGAAGTGAAAATGAGGTCTGTCTGGGGGCAACGCCGTGCGAGATGACTCGCTGCCGTCCGCCTCGCCGACACAATGCTGCTGTCCTGCATTGTCCCGACCAATTTGTCGCCTGCGCCGTTATCATGCGTCCTCCTACGAGATTGGAAAAGTAGCGAGGAAAAGAAATAAACAGCCATTTCTTTCGCTCCTGGGCAGCGGTGCGGAAAGTTATTCAGCCACAGATACACAAATGATGAGTGAATCCGGCGAGTCTTCACAGATATGAAAATGAATATAACCTCCATTCAGGTGGGCACAGGTGCTGGAGGAAGCTCTCATTGTGAAACAACAGCAGCAGTCAAACATGGCAGAAAAACTGAAGAGGAAGGCGCATAGCTGTGGTGTCTCTTCTACACCAAATCTGAACAAAAGCTCTCCACCAAAACATTCTGTGGGCGTAAAAAGAAAATCATGCTGGGGCTTCAGTTTAAAGTGGGCCTGCAGCAGGAAGTGGAACAATAACACAGGAGGTGTGTGAGGGATTAATTAAAAGAAAACAAGACGAGCTAATCAGCTTATGAGTACCAAAAGGCACAAGATGATTTGGTTTGACAGGTGAAACAAAAAGTTAGTGAATTTTCATTTCCCAGTGGCTAAAACAGACACGAGTACTGAGAGCGTCTGGATCTGACAGAGATGATACCGTCTCAGTCTCAACTCACAAAGGCTCCGAGGTTTGAGAAACAAATGAAAAAACTGCAGGGGAACGGACACACTGTCTAACTTCCCCAAACAGACAACCTTACGACAGCGTATTAGAGCCATTGTAGGTATAAGATTTAATAATTACGGAGCCGGGGGAGGAGGGTAACATCAAAGAACGTGTATCGCCAAGAAGTGAAAGTCAATTGTTCATTCCATTGCAACATCAGCGCCCAGCAGCAGAGCCGGTAAAACATCCGCCTAAAAAGCCGTACAAAAGTAAAATGAAATTGTTTCTATTCTATTGTCATATTCTACCGAAATGGCCTGTGTTGAACAGTAAAATATTATAAATATAATCAGCCTTTTCAGTCCAAAATTGCATTGTATCTCCTGATAACCCAACACGGGTTGCTTATAGAGTAGTTTGATGCTCAGGCTGTGATTTGAGGACAGCAGCACTTATGTTAACAGTGGCACACCTGTCTCATTGAATCTAGTTAAAATTCAAATTGAATTGACCCGACGAGACCAATCATGATCTTTGGCACCGCGTTTGGAAACAGCTGTTTGAAAAACAAGAAATGAATTTACGAAAATGTTGACTTACATGTTTTTTTTCCATCCTGCTGATTTGTTTTTATTCAGCAGCACTTATGTTAACAGACTCTGATGTTTTGTCTCTTTGCTTTTATACTCCTTGGTAATATTCAGAGATTTAAATTGTAAATTTAGAAGAACAAAACTCAGAGATTCTCTGAGATTAAAGTGACAAATTTACGAGACAAAACTCACAAATTTGCAAGTTTATAAAGTCAAATATTTATGAGAAAGAAAAATAGTGGAGTGCAAAACCGTGGTAATGCCAGCCACTTTGTTGCCCCTATAATAGTTTTATCATGGTAAGGATGAAGCAATGGTTGGTACACACGTTTTCTTTCATATTCTTTCTGTGTTATTTTATAAACATAAGTAATACTGTATAAGTTACAGGGACGTAGAGACCAACAACTTCTGTCTTTGACTACATGGAGGTGTGTCTTTTTATTTCAGCACAGCTAACACTAAGAACCAACTGTTGAGACTACTCCGAACACACAGCGTTACCATAGTTACACATTGATGCTTTTAACGGTCACTGTGTCAGTGTAAAGGAAATAAAAACACATAACTGCTTGTGTTGACCAACAGATTATGATGAATTATGTCCTTAAAGGGACTGTTTGTAACTTTTTAAGCGTATAAATGTACCGTCCGCGCTCCTCTGCCTGCTTGCCTTCACTCAGACTCTGCTCTGAGAATATCTAGTGAATGTTCAGTGGACGTTTGGTCAGAAATAACTGCTGCAGCTCCTCCAGACCAACAGAGGTTTCCCATGTCTTGTGAAGTGACGGAGCTCTGCAACGAGTTAAGTTGTTGTCTCGTTACCGACTGGGTACCGGTGTCTCCTCTGCTCTCTCCGGCTACGGGCGGAGGGAGACGAGTTTCTCGCTGCAGAGCCCCGCTGCCTCAGTCTACGCTGAGGCAGGAGAAGCAAACACAATATCAGCATTGATTCATGGAGAGACCTTGGTCTGGTCAGCTAACATTACTGCCAAGCAGCTGAAATATAGAGTGATATTGTGCTTTTAGCTAACGTGTGTCGTCTCACTGTGTTGAGCGATGCTCCTTCATGTCCATGTAGAGCGAGCAAGCGCGAAACCGACGCTGACTTTTGTTGATTTCACGGCCACAGGTGTCGCTGTTAAGAAGCATTTCTGAAAGTTACAAATAGTCCCTTTAAGAGTTTGCTGGGGAGAAGAAAGTCTGGAATACCCTGTTTAGCCAACGGCGAGCACGAAGCCTCCGGCAATGCTAGAGCTGCTAACGTAGCAAAAACACACACACTGTTTGTCGGACACTCGTTAAAGTTCCTCCAGGCAGACACACAGCTGACAACCTGCTAAACTAAACTAAATGTGCGGTGGAGTTTTTTACTGGGAAAGTGGCTGCATGTCCGCGACACTACACGCAGCATCGTAGCTGCTAAGTTAACGCTCCCGGACGGTGAACTGGAGACTCCCGTCAACCAATATCTGTTGTGCTCCTGCAGCTGGAGCACCGCTGCATGCGAGGCACAAATCTTGTCGGTTAACGGTTAATAATCGGTTAACGAGGGTCAGTTATCAGTTAACAAATTTTTTCAAAATTAGCATCCCTATCTGCTACAATATAATATATTTTGCACGCAGTTTAACGGTGGCATACGTGGTGTGATGCGGTGGATCCAACCTTGCAAAGTAAAGCGACTAAAGCGAGTAAAGCACTATTTTTCATTACCACGGTTTTGCACTCCGCTATAGTTTCACAACAAAGTCTTCAGTCTTTATTGGAAGTGTGTTTAGCTGTAAAGCTGTGCACTAATAGTGAGGACAGGATGTTTCTATTTAGCTATGGGGTGAATTATGATTAGATTCCATGAGTGAAAGTGAGTTAAACCACAATAAAACTGTTAGAACTGTTGCAGCCTCAGGATGAAAAAGGTGTCTGTTGTACCTTTAACAAACAGACTGTCTAAGCCACAGGGCACCCTGCTGCTCCAAAAGAGCAGACTCATTTCAGATAAGCTCTTTCCCTCCGCTGCCCTGGTTTACTGCCACACCCTTCCTCTCTCCGAGAATCGACAGTGATGAGAAAAGCAGCCATTTTTGGGTCTTTCCGCGGCTCTCAGGTGGCCTCCCCCTCCCCTCCTCTCCCCTCGGCTCTCTTTGGAAGCCGCTAAAGCACATTTCCTCCCAGATATTAAAGCCATCACAATAAATATTGTGGAATATGGGACTTTTTCATCTTTTCACTCTGCTTCCTTTTTCAAAGCCCTGTCCCTCCGCTGCTTTAATACAACCTCCGGTGCTTTTCATTTCTATTTCATTGTGGAGACACAGACAGTTGTCTTTTTTTTTTTTTTTAACCTTGTCAACCCCAAAGACCGTCTGGTTCTTACAAACTAACGTCGTATGGACAAACTTTACTCAAATGTTCAAAGCTTTAGATTACAAGATATCACATATGAGTGGCTTGCACTAAAACAGGCTCATACTTTTAATTACGATCACAGGAGGAAAACAAAAAGGCAGACTCTTCAATTACGTACATAAATTTATATGGATAACGAAATATAGATTGAACCTTTCAGAGTAAATTATGGCAAAAAAAAAACACAGTTTAAAAGGTCTACTGATTTTTCATGCATATTTACCAAAGCCATTGCCATGAAATTCACCTCCTATTGATTTTTTTAAACTTTCCTCAGAGCTTTTATGTTCAGAAAATGGTTTTGCCAATGGTCAGTGTCGTTTGTTTTTTATATATTTAAAGCAGTACTGAAGTATTTAGTTTGCAGAAATGATTCCATATTGTTGTCTGAACACTGAATCTAGGTTCAGCTTTTAACAATTACAAGTCACTTAAAAATAACAAACTCAGAGATCTGTAAATCTTCTTTTGTTGGGTGATAGTGACTTTTGACATTTTAATATTGTTCAAGTTTGGGATGCACCGATACCGATACCAGCATCAGGTATCGGGTCCGATATTGTGCTCATGCGCTCATACTCCCAAAACGGCTCTGATACAACGGCTCCAATACCACTTTACGGCAGTGTGACGTTAAACTCTTGTCACCATCTTTCGGGTCCTATCGCATGCGCTCACGCTCCACCTCCCCGACGGTGCGGGTGAGACGGGCCGGTGGTGCGCCCGACCCCACTGGGCCGGGATCACACCTCAGCCAGGGCACGCCGGTCCGCACTTTTTATTGCGCCACAGGGTTTTGCTTGCACCCTCTGTCTCGCGGGTGCGTTAGACTCCTTAGTCCGTGTTTCAAGCCGGGTCGGGTGGGTTGCAGACATCGCCGCAGACTCCTGGCGCCTTTTACGTGGGCCGAGGCCCGCCCTGGGGGCACGACGCAGATGAGGTGCACTAAGGACAGTCCACCCCGGTCGACAGTCGCACCGGGAGCAGGGGGCCCCGTCCCTCCCCTGCGGGGAGAGAGGGCACAGCAAGCACTTTGTCCACGGCCCCGGGAAGCACCTTCGCCCCGAGCCTTTCCAAGCCGACCTAGAGCCGGTGACGGTGCACCGCCTCGTATGCGGGACTCCCCAGCCTGCTGTGTGTCGCTCACACCCTCCAGCTGGCTGTTAACGAGGGGCTTTTGGCACAGAGAAGTACTCGTATCGGTACTCGGTATCGACGAGTACCCAAATGTAAGTACTATACTCGGTCTGGAAAAAAGTGGTATCAGTGCATCCCTAGTTCAAATATAATAAAGAGGTTAAATGGTGTTTTTGTACTTGTGAATACAACAGAAGGTGGCCTGCCCCTTTAAGCAGACTTCCTCTACTGAGAAGTTGTGTGTTATTGTCATTAAAGCACTGGATTTGTTATTTTTTTTTTTTTAACAGACAGAAAATGCCAAAAAATCACTTAAAGGTTGAGCGCAGTTGGAGTAGAACACTTTAGCTCTATCTCAGATTTCTGCACCGTCACCAGCTTTGGCAGGAAAATGGTCCCAATATCATTTATACTGGCAGCTTGAATCCTGAGTATTGGTCCCACTTTACACAACCACACAGGTTCAACCTTCACATATCTTGTTGGCGGGTAAAAGACAGTAAAAGTAAAGGAAAGCGATCTACGTTGGCTCAATAAAATAAAACGTTTTGGCTCGTCATAGTGACTGCCTCGCTGTTACGTTCTATCAGGCCAGAGGAGTCATTTTTTTTTCTTCTTCCACGCCGCGCTGCCCGGTCAGAGCTGTAAACAAAGCAAACAGCTCATTAGGCCGCGGGATTTACACTCAGCCTTGTCCATTAAGAGTCTCGGGGTCAGCGCTGTGTTTTGATGGAGGCAGTCACAGTCGCTAAACCATTAAACCAAACACTGGGCTCGCTGAGTTTAACAACTGTGGTTCAGCCCAGGGGTCACATGATCTGCATAAACAGGATGCACGATGTTCAGTGGATGTGACACTGGCAAGTTCTTAAAACACAGTGCAACACCTCTTCAATCAAGCTTTAAGGGAGCTTGTTAAGAATGTGTAGAGTTCATGTTTATGTCACATTGCATCAAATACTGTTTGGCTAATCACCATGTTTCCAGGTGTGTGGCCATTTCAAATGATTTTCATGGAGAGAACTCGCAGCAAAGGACTAAAGAGTGTATGATTTGTAGACCTCAAGTTTGTATTTCCACTTTTTTGCAGAATATTTTGTTCTGTTTCCGTTTACAGCCAAGTGTGAAGAAGTTGCGCGATGGTTCTCCTTTCTGGTTGGAAGCCAGTTGCTGCCCCAAGGTGACGGAGTATGAGTATATCTCAGGGGCTTGTTTACGAATGAGGATAAGATGGAGCATGAGATCTGTGTCGGCAGTAATGTGAGCTTGTACGAGACTTCATGTCATGTTTAAGACGCAACAGTCTTCATTTACCATTCGATCTACGTTCCAAAGTCACCTGACGTGATGAACCTCAACTTCAAGTTGAAATTTGGGTTGTAACCAGGACCTCCAGGTCTGAAAAGTGAAGCCAATGTGCCTTAAACTTGCATTCTTTCTAACAGCCAGCAGGGGGCGACTCCTCTGGTTGCAAAAAGAAGTCTGATTGTATAGAAGTCTATGAGAAAATGAGCCTACTTCTCACTTGATAAACATGGTAAACATGAGTTTATGGTCTCAATCGTCGAACTTGAGGCTTCAAGCTATTCTGGCCTGACAGTTTGGTCTACTGAAAGCGAGACTAGGTAAGTTTTGAAAGAAGAAATAACATATGAAAAGTTAAATTCCTAAGCTATAAAACACATCCTTACTCAATAATACACTCGGTAGCTTATGGTGGCTGATGTTTAGCTAGATGTTGCTGTACCCTCTTGTGTTTTTGATCGATAATAAATGACCTGGCCCTATTACAAGTGCATAATTCTTCAGTTTGAGGTTACAACAAGGTTAGGATGATAAAAGATATCTGGAGAGCATCAACGCTGACTAATTACTGTTTGGTGGAGTGGAGCCGAACAAGATAGTATCATCAGCGTAAAATAAATATTAAATTGCTGTTTTAATAAGAAATCACGATTATTTTTTATTTATTACCTCAGTAAACATTGTAAACGTGAGTTTATGGTCTCAATCGCTAGTTTCAAGTCTTCTTCAATACAGCATGATGTTCATTTAGTAAATTATAGTCCCATTTAGAGTCAGATAGACCATAAAGCAGGGGATGCTTTAGGGCGTGGCTACCTTGTGATTGACAGGTCGCTACCACGGCGTTGTCCAGTCTGGGAGTTATCCGTGTCTCCCTCATAGAAATTTAACCCCCTTCAGTTCATGGAAGTTAATTGTAACCTTTTTGATTGCCTGAAAATGTCAAAAAGAAAAAGAAAACAAGACGGCGACGGCCAAAATACCGAACTCGAGGCTTCAAAATAGCAGTCCACAAACCAATGGGTGACGTCACGGTGACTACGTCCACTTCTTACACACAGTCTGTGGTAGTAACTAAAAGAACGAGATTGACTTTCCTTCTCATTCCACATGTTGGGATCTTGATCTCCGTCCTCCAGTAGATGTGATCTGCTCTGGTGGATCTGTGTAGTCTGTCTTCTCTCCAGGTCTCCATGATGGAGAGGAGCTTGTGAGGTCCCAGGTCCTTCCTGGATGACACAGAGACATCATACTGCCCAGTCGACAAGGGATGTTGCATTGGAAAACTCTTCTATGTGTCACACTAGAGACTTGATGGACTTTTTGGTCAATCCAGTGAGCACGTGTTATAAGTCTTTCCTCTTGTTGATGTTGGGAAATGGGCTTACCTTGAGAAAACTAAGCAGTTATTGGATGTTTGGATCCTCCAGAAGGACTTGTGGGTTGTGGCCCAGGATGAGGACGTCTGGTTAGCTTGGCCTCTCTCCACCACGATGCAGACATGGATAAGTGGTGGGAAATGGACGGATAAATGGATGGAAGAATGACCACCTTTGCTGTTTTTGTGCGGACCAGAAATCGAAGTGAAACCGCCAACTGCATGTTAACTCGCCTCCACCTGCTCATCAGACATTCTCACAAGGTTGAAAACCACAAAGCTCTCTGCGATTTGCACCCCAAAACCATTAAGCCTCAGTCACGGCAGAAGACGTGGTCGATGCCGGCGTTAAACAGGCTCTTGAATGGCTCAACAAACCCAAGCCACTTTCTGTCTCATCTGCTGCAACATTAGAGACACATTTTATTTTCAGCTTCAAGCCTCAAAGTCAAAGTCATTCTCATTCTGGACAGGAAGATCTGCTTCTCTTCTTATTCTCATCTTCTCCTGCTCACAGATTGCATCTTCAGAAATCAAACAAGTGTTGATAAAAATCATTTGGAGGGCCCCATACGGTAAAGATATTCATGAATTCTGAAGGAATGCGTGCAGAAGGGAGTAAAGAAAGGATGGTTTTTAAATATTCTCTTAGCTGATGTTGTTTAGAGTAGAGAAACCTGAAATCTGAATCTTTCCCTTTTTTATTCCAGCTGGATTTTTCTTCTTCACTTCACATCTGGAAAGGTTTTTTAACGGTAACGTAAAGCCTCGATCAGAATAGTAAAAAGCCGTCTCACACTCAGTACTCCCCTGAGCCCGTCATATGAATACAGGCAGAGTGACAGCAAACAGAAGAAAGAAGAGAAGGACAGAGCGGGCGAACGAACGGAGAGAAAAAGAGCAAAGCGCAGAGAGGGAAAGTGCGCAGAAGAAAGGAGGTGATGGGAATGTAATCGAAGAAAAGGAAGAGAGGGAAAGCATGTGGTGGCTCACAGGAAGAGGTGATCCTGCTGATGAAATCCAGGCAGCTATGACGACAGACACGGTGTGTATGTGAAGAGGGAGAGATTTCTTCCACATATGTCCGCCTGGTGAACGGCAGGAAGAATAAAAATATATCCAAAAGAAAAACACAAACATGAAAAGACTCAAAGGAACTCTATGAAAGAACTGGATTTAATTCGGCTGCTGCTGCGACTGCTACAGGTGGAAGTATTGGTGCTCACTTTGTGGTCACTTCTTATTGGCGGCGACAAACTCCACGTAGGGAGGAGGTCGAGGAATTTGAACCAGGAGGCCGCTGTATATGTCCCGTGTGAAACCAGATGTCAACGTTGATTTATCTGTCACGTAACTTCCATACTTAAGTTACGCCGCTTCTGTAGTTATTTAAACCACAATATTTTCCTAAACCTAACCAAGTAGTTTTGTTGCCTAAATTTAAAGCATCAGTAAAGTCATAATATTATGAGAATAAAGTCGTAATATTACGAGAATAAAGTCATAATATTATGAGAATAAAGTCGTAATATTACGAGAATAAAGTCATAATATTATGAGAATAAAGTCGTAATATTACGAGAATAAAGTAATAATATTACAAGAATAAAGTCGTAATATTACGAGGATAAAGTTGTAATAATGTGAGAATAAAGTCATAAGATTACGAGAATAAAGTCATAAGATTACGAGAATAAAGTCATAATATTATGAGAATAAAGTCGTAATATTACGATAATAAAGTCATAATATTAGGAGAATAAAGTCATAATAATACGAGAATAAAGTCATAATATTATGAGAATAAAGTCATAATATTATAAAGTAGTAATTTTGCGTGTTATTTTCTTTTTTTCTCATAAACTTCTGACTTTTTTCTCATAAAGTTATGACTTTATTCTCGAAATCTCCGATTTTCTTCCCTCAATGTGGCCCTAATACTCCGTAGTACATTGTCTCTTTGGCCCTTACTGCATTAGACTGATATACTACATACTTAGACTATAAACTGAGTTACCTTCATCACAATGATCACATGTTTTGTGGCTCCAGACAGATTATTACTTATTTTTCTATATCTTTTGATAGTAAAGGTTGCTGACCCCTGGTCTAACCCTAACCAAAACGTTGTGTTGCCTAAACCTAACCGCCAGCGTTTCACAACGTTAACCATGCATGAACCTTCTGCTTTAACATACTATGTAAAAGGTGGCATTATAATGACGCTGGAAGCTTCTGCTCAAGCGACAAAATATCTTCCTTCCACTGTTAGCACTCGTTAGCTGATAAGACCCAGCCCCTTAAACTCGGTGGTTGAGAAGAGACTGTTTATTTTCGTTTTTTGTTTTCAGTGTTTAAACCCTGTGGCTGTCCCACGAGCTCTTCCTCACGTCCTTCTGCAGCTCAGACAAAGATAACACACACACACTTCCCCCTCTCTATTAATTCTGCTCCCTCTGCCCCAAAACAGTTTACCACACAAGTTGCAAAACCACAACTGTGTGTGTGTGTGTGTGTGTTTGTGTTTGTTTGAAAGCTGATGATAAAGAGTCTGCGTCTTAGTGTGTGTGTGTGTGTGTTATTCTCTTTCTGTCAAAGCTGCAGAGACATAAGGAGGAACTGTGTGTTTGTTTTGTGTGTGTGTGTGTGTGTGTGTGTGTGTGTGTGTGTGTGTGTGTGTGTGTGTGTGTGTGTGTGTGTGTGTGTTTCCCAGGTTCCCACCACAGTTTCCCCACTCGGCTGTTTAGTTTGGCCCATCTCTGATCATCACTGAGAGTAAACACCAGCCTTCACATTGATTCCTTCCGTCACGTCTTGGCTCAGAGCCTCAGTGTCTCTCTGAGATCTCATTCTCAGTTTTAATCATCTTTATCCTCAGGAACCACTTCATTATGTGAGGCTGTTTAACTGTAAAAATGACTGCATAATTAGTTGTCTTGTTTCTGTAAATAAACAGTGGTAGCTTCTGGGTCTCCCTTCTGAAAGAGAGATGCTCCGACAGGAATGATTCTATTTTCTGCTTCCTTCTGTTGTTGCATAAGATATAAGATGTTTTCCTTCACTATTACAAACCCATTGTCGGTAAATACATCCAAACACATGTTTTACAAATTAAAAACCAAACGACATTAAAGCAAAATTACAAAATAAAACTGTTAATCCATCAAAGCAAAAGTTTAAATTCGTCCTATTTTTGGCTTCACAGCTACAAAAGGGTTTATGTTGCTCTCAGAACAACCTCATTAAACAGACTCAGAGAGTCTCTGAACAACTGTTGGTGACCTGCAGATACGACGTGTGAACAGTCAAACTTGATCACCAGAGAAATTGCAATCGCTGCTAAACTTCAGATCAAACATCCTGACTCGCCTCTCTGCTGATGTGCCGCCATGATAACAGTTCCACACGCCGAGTGCAAAGGTCAACTGCAGTACTTTACAGATTTGATCTGACATTCAACAGAACTGGAATTACTGCCATCTCTGTCATCATTTAATTATTTTATCCTGTCAGACTTTTTTGTGAAATTGAAGTAATTTGGACATGAATTCTTGAGTTATGGCCAAAAACGTGTTTTGTGAGGTCACGGTGACCTTGACCTTTGACTAGGGCTGACCCGATTGCTTCGAAACTTCGAACCATTGCCATGGTAATCAACCTCCAAATCAGTATTCAAATGCTTCAGGGTTTTTTACCTCTGCCAAGGCGGAAGGCCTAGGAAGGAGGTTACGTTTTCACCTGTGTTGGTTTGTCCGTTTGGAAGATTACTCCAAAAGTCTGTGATGGATTTCACTGAAATGTTTTGGAGGGGTGGGGTATGGCACAATGAACAATCCATTAGATTTTGGTGGTGATTCAGATCATGACCTGGCTTTGGGACTTTTTTTTAATAACTCAGCTCAGCCTGTGCATTAACACCACAGGCTTTAGGACATCGCAGTGTAACTTATGATGCTTTCATGACGCTGATCTCAACATAAACAAAAATACACTTGGTTGATGGCGCAAGCTTTATGGAGAGGGAGGGCAATCGTACTCTGGCAGCTTGGCGGAGGTCTGCGCTCTCCGAGTGCAATTCTAGTTTTATATGTACGTTTTTAATAATAAAGTATAAATCTCAAAATAGCCCATGAAATAAGGAATAATCCCACCGTATAATTAGCGACAGATATCGCTGTTTATTGTGTGTAGAGGTGCGTGTGTGTTCAGTAGTGCGGTAGCGGCACTGTCCCGGGCACTTAAACGGGGGAGATGGAGGCAGAAAAACATATCAGCCTGCTGCGCTGGGAAGCTTCAAATACCTTTGAATATTTCTCACCTAAGCTGCCAAGGCCAAATTTGGAGAAATTCCCTCAAGCCGTTTCTGAGATATCTTGAGAATGGGATGGGCATGAGGTCACAGTGACCTTGACCTTTCACCACCAAAATCTGATCAGCTCATCCTCGAGTCCAAGTGGATGTGTTGTGCCAAATTTGAAGCAATGCCCTCCAGGCGTTCCTGAGATATTGCGTTCACAAGAATGGATCGGACGGACGGCCGTTGCCGACGCGGAGGTGTTATAAAACAATGTTCATTCCACAAAAGCTTGGACACTGTGAGGACTGGCAGCGCGATGGCCTTATAAAACCTGAACAAATACCTCTTGTCACATTAAAGTATCCGGTGAAGTCTTTTTCCTGCTGAGGAGCAGAAACATAATGACTTCAGAAACATCCCTTTAAGTCTATAAAACCTCCTATAAATCTGGATTTAATCCTTTTAAATCCTCTCACATTGTCTCCCACTCTGACAAAAACCAACTCGACAAAAATACAGGACTGTTTTTGCTTATTCAAAACCATAATATGTATTTCTATTTACCCTTAAGTTCTCTGTGGACATTTGAACCACGTCTCCGCCTCTGGATTACAGTCCAATTTGCATGTGGAGTTCCGGGAGACCGTCACTCTGTCATATTGGTGATGAGTCCGTCCAGAGCTCAAGGAAAAAGTTACGTCAAAGTTTACAGAGTGCGTCTGGCAGAGACCGTTTGTCAGAGCACCGCCTGCGAGGTTTGAATGGAAGACCATATTTGGGCTGTGAATTATGACAACTTTTTTTTATTGGAGGAGTAAATATTAGGACGGGCCGATGAAGGAGGACAGACAGGAGGTGCTCCTGTGGAGACACACACTCAGACACAGTGAGTGATGAAAGAGAAGAGGGGAGGACAAAGCGGGAGACAAGAGATGAGGATTAGAGCGGCGACTCTCGCGGGCCGTGTTCACACTGCAGCTAAATACGGTCGTCGCTCCTCAGGAGAGACACAAAGCTGGTTCAGTTCACGCACAGTTCGCTTATGAAAAGACGAAAGTTAAGTGTGTGATACCACCAGAGTAGCGAACGTCAACAAATCTGAGTTCAGACTGGGTTGAATCCACCAGAAGCGCTCTCTCTTGTGCTTTCACTGCAGGGTTATCATCGTAAACTAAGACTGAAGCTAAATCAAAAACAAGCAGTGAAAAATGTTGTCGTAAACTTAATTATTATTATTAAAACGATATCCTCTAAGACAAACTAAACTGAAACGCCTTTCTTTTAGATGGCTAAAAGTCGGGATGCACGGATACCACTTTTTTTCAGACCGAGTACAAGTACTTACATTTGCGCACTCTCCGATACCGAGTACCGATACGAGTACTTCTCTGTGCCAAAAGACCCTCGTTAACAGCCAGCTGGAGGGTGTGAGCGATACGCGGCAGGCTGGGGAGTCCCGCATACGAGGCGGTGCGCCGCGACCGGCTCTAGGTCGGCTTGGAAAGGCTCGGGGCGAAGGTGTATTGCAGGGCCGTGGACAAATTGCTCCCTGCGCCCCCTGCACCCGGTGCGATTGTCGACCGGGGCGGACTGTTCTCAGTGCGCCCCGACCGCTTTGTACCCCCAGGGCGGGACTTGGCACACATAAAAAGCACCAGGGGTCTGCGGCGATGTCTGCAACACACCCGACTCGTCTTGAAACACACAGGGTGCAAGCAAAACCCCGTGGCACAATGAAAGTGAGGGCCGGCATGCGTTGGCTGAGGTGGGATCACGGCCCAGCGGGGTCGGGCGCACCACTGGCCCGTCTCGCCTGCACCGTCGGGGAGGTGGAGTGTGAGCGCGTGCGATAGGACCTGAAAGATGGTGACGGGAGTTTCACGTCATACTGCCGTAAAGTGGTATCGGAGCCGTTTTGCGAGTACGAGTACATGAGCGAAGTATCGAACCCGTTATCCGATACTGACATCGGTATCGGAGCATCCCTAGCTAAAATCTGTTTTGCTGCTGTCCCCATCCACAGCAGAACATCACTTTGCTCCCATACTGGTACTCCTGTCTGCTTCTCTAAACTGGAGGCGTGCCAACCGTCATCTACTGTAGGTAATACACCGACTGCGGATAAGGACCTCATACAGCCTCACTTCAAAACACCAGAACTATCCCTTTAAAGCACCAATTGCACTGGACTGTGGGCTGGTGACACTTTTGGTTAGACGTCATAACTTGGGTGGGATTTGATGGTGTGTTTCCCTTTATGCGTGTTTTAATTCAATAAGATGCATATATGGAAATGACTGGAAATCTGTGGCAGCTTGGAAGGTATTTAAATCGGGTAAATGTATGTAAAGTACACACACAGTTTAATGCAAAACCATTGCTGTGGTTTTCTCTCTCCGTCGTGTGTAAATGTGTGAGTGAGCTCCAGGATTATGAAGCTCAGGATTACATAATCCCTCCCAGCCAATCAGAGAGCACGACTGCTCTGACGTCGTATGTTAATTTAATCCAAACACACACACACACACACACAGATGTAAGCGTACACACAGCTGGAGCCAGGTATCAGCTCTCACAGGAAAAGCAGAACCAGCTGTCTGAATTAAACACACACACACATCGTTCCCACACATACACACTCACAGAGCTGCACACACACACACACACACACACACACACACACACACACACACACACACACACACACACACACACACACACACGCAGGTAGTCAAAGAATCAGAGGTATTCCTTGAGGTTTAAGAAGCGCTCAGTGAGTGTGAACGTAAACATACAGCAGAGGGATTACTCAACCCCTCATCTTCTCACTTTATCACTGAAGTTCATTAAAACCCCTGAAGGTAGCCGCTTTGAATGTTTTTGCAGCATCGTGACTAATAAAGCTTCTCAGCTGAGGAACCTGCCTCGCCAGTCCTGCAGCCTGCTGATCACTAACACATCATATTCCACTCGGTGTTGGGTGGGTGTTTATGGGAAAAGTGGGATTTTGGGAGATTTTCACAGCAACAGACATGACGTCACATTGTCAGGGTCAGCAGAGTTCAGCTACGGGGATCAGCGCAGACACACAGGGTTTCATTTTGGCCAGTATGGGAGGCTAGTTACACGTTATGACACGGGTTTAGGGTTTAGGGTTACGAATAAGGCACTACCGGCATCACTACCGGCATCAAAACAGGAAGGAAGTGGTAAAGTAGTACGGCCCGTCTCTATTAAAACTTTTCTGCGTTTTTAAAACCTCTAGAAAAACACAACGCTTGGTGAGAGGAGCGCACCCCAGGGCACGTGCCGTACCATGGGAAAACAATGGTTTTGCTGGCGACGCATTTTTAGCGACGTCTCACGGTACGTGTCCACAGCCTCCGTGCTTTCCACGCTCCCCATTCATTGTCTATGCAAGCAGCCGCGCAATGCATTCTGGTAGCGTGGCGTCGTGATTCGAGAGACTAGGCGTCACGACGCCCGCTCCTCATTTGCATAAAGTTGAGGGCTCGTCTACTTTATGTAAATCACGGGCGTCCGACGCGACTCGCCGCCTCTCCAAACTCCCGATGATCTTTTAAACTAAACGTTGTTGATCCAAAATAAAGACAGATTCATCAACATGGATTATTTCTCGCCTCAAATGATTTCAGAAACACATCTCAGTGAACTATTTACGTGAAAAAGAGAAGAATGTTTCATTGTCATACTGGTTCCGGTTTGAAAGCTGGGAGCAGCCACAAACGGCGCGAAAGCGTTCGTCCAATCAGGAGCCGAGTGCCTTGTTTCTAGGGACACCAAGTGTCCAATGTTGGGAAGCGTTGCGTCCCCTCGCGATAAAAAACGCCCCTGTGGACACGTACCATCAGTGTGACCGGGGCCTTAGGTTGCATTTAGGGTTGGGCGATTGGAAAAATACATTGCCGATTTGCTGGATACATCGCTGGTTGTTTCTTTTGGCAAATGTTTTGGGCGATGTTTGTCATTTAATTTAATTTAATGGTCCGTCTCCAAAGAACGAGAGCCGCTCAGCTGCTGCTCAGTGGGTAGAGAGAGATACAGCGAGGTAGATCCACGTGTGGAGTCTGCATATTTTCCACATCTAACTCGGGGAAATGAGGATTTATTTTGACCAAACCAGAGTTGGTGATTGTTGGAAAGACTAACCAAGACGGTTTTGGTGAGTTTTATTTTGTTTCTGTCGAGTTTGAATCAAGTGTGTTTGTTACGATGCTCCGCCGCTATAGCAGCTGTTCGCCCAGCTGAAACTACGGCAGCGGCGTGCGCAGACACACAAACACCTGCGTGAGATAGCCTGCCAATGCAAAACAAAACCCAATGAAGAACACAACATTACACCTCTACTGGTTGCTAATTTTAGACCTTCATACAGTCTCTCACGTTTACACCAGAGTCTTGATGAGCACATGGCTGCAGCCGGTGGAGGTGACGTGTTGCCCTCTGGGTCACCTTGACATTCTCACAGTCAGTTCAGTGAATTAACCTTCCAGTCACAAGCTCAACTAACGAGCCCAAACGCACTCAGAGGCCACACATCTACCTCGGGGGGAAGTAAAACAAAACCATCGCCTGCAGCTTTAGTTTAACCACAGACCATTTTCTCAGCACACACCGCAGCTCTGTGTCCAAGGCTCACTGATCTATTGAAACCGGCTCTGTGTTAATAGTGATGAAACACTGCCAGACGCCTGCTGAGGAGGTTGAGTGTCAGACCCGAGACCTTCTGACCTCTCGTGGTCTGTCAGATGGAAAGAGACTTAATAGCCCTCAGCAGCGGAGAGCACGCTGAGATTGCTGGATGTTTGGAGCCGAGGACTCCGTTTAGCACCCCGAGTATCAACAAGTGAGCCACCTTCACAGTGTGCAACAAACACTGGAAAAACACTCAGCTTCAATGAGACGTGAAACCGCAATCAGTCACAGATACAGCTCACACGCTCGTGGTTTTGTGGAGCTGCCTTGCCACTATATGATCGACAGAAACAAGCAGGAGCTGACTAGGATATTAGGACCGCTTTTCAAAGTGGTTTGAGAGATATTAAAGGAAGAGACTGGTGTTATTTCATCTTATTTTTATCAATATCAACAATGATTTTATCCTCCTAACAAGAAGCCAAGGCCTGGTGCAGCTTGTGTCTCCATGCTGTAAATGTCCAATGTTTCCAGAAACTATTAAAAGCACATTAAAGAGCCATACTTTTTTTTTTTTTTTTTTCTTACATTTT
>CAKAOH010003267.1:0-11302 GCA_916701665.1 Sebastiscus tertius
CGGGTATAGTGTGTGTGCATGTGTGTGTGTGTGTGTGTGTGTGTGTGTGTGTGTGTGTGGGAGAAGACCAAAGATCAGCGGGGTTTGTGTTTGCTTAGACTGTGGCGTGTCTCTTACGTCATGAGGACAGTAGATAGAAAACACGAGAAAGATGACCAAGTGAAGAGACATACTGATTTATGTTCACACACATAAAGGTAGTAGTAGTAGCAGTAGTAGTAGTGCTGCAGTTAACAATGAACAGTGAGATCTGGAGCTGGGTCGTGTCTTGGCTCTGGCTACCAGCCGGGTCTCTCTGCGGCCCGGTCACACACTCTGTTCCTCAGTGTAAATATTATGCTTTGGTTTGTGTAAAACCAACCAGAGTGACGAAAGAAGCAGTGTGTAAGGTCGAGGCCAGCCAAACAGTCAGGTCAGCTTGTGGAGAGGATTCGTTTTGCTTCTCGACTACTCTACTATAGCCTAGATTAGACCTTTGAAACACTCCCCACTTTCTTTTCCAGTAATTCAAACAGGCCTGGTGGTGTGCTCACTGACAGCTAGCCATTTAGAGATTTATAAATGGGAAAAAGGAAGTATTCCTGTAACAGAGCTTGAAAAATAATAACGAAACAATAACAACATGACCAAGAACACATTAAAATGTGACAACGGACCCCAAACGGACTGATTTTTTTGCAAGAGGTCACAAGCCAAAGAGGTTGAGAACCACCTGGTTTAGCTAGTAACTACATCTGTAAAGCAAATGCAGTGGAAGAATGAAATAGCATAAAATGGAAATACTCATGTAAAGTAAGGCTGGCAATGCACATGTATAGTCTGATCTGTCAAATTAAGGGCTCTCTGTAAACAACCAACACAGCATAGATTGCCTCAAATGAGAGCTAAACTGTGTTTGTGCTGCTTGCAGGTAACCACCGACCTCCGGCACCGCTGCACCGACGGTCACACCGGCACTTCTGTCTCTGCTCCCATTGTGGCTGGAATCATAGCTCTCGCCCTGGAGGCCAAGTCAGTCCAGTTTACTAAGTCTCGCTGTTTACTGTCATAATCATGTCATTACTCTGTCCCCCCTCTCCTCTTTCACCATCTGTCTTCTATCTTTATGTCTGTTTAGGTCTTCTGCGGACAAGACACCGTTATCTAGAAACTGCATAGTTACACAGCCAAATAAAAAAACAAACTTTAGAGGCAGGATGTTTCTCCAATTTCTCTCTGAACTTTCAGAGCTTCTGTCTTGATTGATTTTTAGACACCTCTTCATAAATATTAAAGAAATACTTTATCCCCAAAATTACCATTTGTATATATGCTACTCACCCCGTGTTACCTTGAATTCTTGGAGAAAACTTTGTCTTTCTCTCATGCCTCCACGATGAACGGAGAATCTGAAAATGGAGAAAAGTCTTGATGAATTGAAGTAAATGGACGCCGCGTTTAACAACAGAAAAACTATATCAAAACATCCATTTACAAACTCTCACACTCTTACTATTTAAAACACTTCAGCATAAACAGTACTGTCCGAAAAAGTAGTATACTTCAAGCTTATTTTATTACATAAAAAGTTCAAGTATATTTCCCCCAAGTATACTTTATGTAGTAATTATACTAATATCAATGTACTAGTAGTTTACTTGTAAGCTACATCAGTTCTTCTTGGGACTAAATTGGCCCACTTTTTAGTTTATAAAAGTGTACTTTTAAGTAAACTTTTAAGTGTATGAATAGTATACATCTCTTCAAACCTGGTTGAACTGAAGAAACTGAAACTGACTTGTCATAACAATGAAAAGGCTCAAAGCAAACAAAGATGACGGTCACGAGTCGCTCTGAGATGAACAGTGTGTTTGGATTCTGCAGCATGTTGCTGACATGGAGGGATGTGCAGCATCTCCTGGTGAAGACCTCCAGACCGGTCCACCTGAAAGCCGATGACTGGAAGACCAACGCTGCGGGACTCAGAGGCAACACTGCATTCTACCTCTAATACTCACATAGTACATTGACTGTTTTATACTCTAAATACTTTCAACTACACTGAAGCCACAGAGAATTATAGGAGGTCTCAGTATAATCTGTCTTTACGTCGTCTTTGTCTTGTAATCAGTCTGTGTGTGTGTCTCCTCACAGTCAGCCACCTGTATGGGTTTGGCCTGGTGGATGCAGAGGCCATGGTGCTGGAGGCCTCCAAGTGGAGGACGGTTCCTCCTCAGCACATCTGCAGTCACATCCCTGAGCGACGCACCAGGTGAGCTAAACTGCAGGCAGGTTTAAAATGAAGATCTTTCATTCAACAAGTAGATACAGGTTTCTATCCCTTGAAATACACAATGCCCGATCTGAACTGAAGAGTGGAAAATATTCAAAGAACTAAGTGAGAAATTACTTTCGGCTGCATCTGTGTTTGAATTCCAGGATGGGTGATGACAGATGTTTTTGGCCTTGTCTTGTTGAATCAATACCACATGTGTCTTATTCAAGAGCAAATAGATGAGGACTTTATATAACAATTATATAAATCTATACAAAACAAATAAAAGCCACACCCCATAATTCAACATATGTATCATTTATAGGGCTGTCAAAGTCGATAATAACGCCTTAAACGGAAATTTGTTGTAACGCCACTATGTTTATGTACTTGCATAATGCGTATATGTTTATGGCTGTCCTATAGGTACATCCATGCTGGCCAGAATCTGAACAGCAGCATCACCACCTCTGGGTGTTCAGAAGAAGCCGAGCAGCACGTGGCTCACCTGGAGCACGTGGTGGTCAAGGTCCTGCTCGTCCACCCGCGACGAGGAGACCTGGAGATCAACCTCATCTCTCCGTCTGGGACCAGATCACAGCTACTGGCCAAGAGGTGAGCGCTATACTGCACACACCAATGCATGCTGCAGGTCCACCTATATACTGTATGAATCCCACCACATCAGCCTTTTATTAGAGGCTCAGTTCGACCAAATCCCCCAGTTGTTTCTATCCGTGTCGATACTGTAGATTCATCTGTAGAGGTTTGGACAGTTTTTACTATTTTCTGCCGTTATCTTAGTTCTATTTTAGTTTAGTTGTTTGAGTCTTTCCTCTGATGAAGCCATTGTAGACCCAAGTGGTCGGGTTGACTGTTGGGTGTGGTGGCACCCTCTCAGGCGACATTGAGTCCATTCCCTCTGGACTGCCGTGGTATATCCTCCTCTCGTCTGCTTCCTGCCTGCTGATGTGGGGCCCTGGCCTGGTCACTGCATGGCCCTCTGCACACTGAACTGCCTTGGTTGCTTCTTGGTCTCCAGTCTCTATGAGGACGAGACATCCCACCACTGCCACCAAATGTCGCGCCGCCAACCCCATATAAAGGGCAGATGAGGTGGTTTGGCACTGTGATGGTTTTTGGTCTGTGATAAATTGTTGGAAAAAGTCTGAAAGTCTAACACTTTCAAGTCTAAATGACACACTCTCCCAGCATTTTGACACTCTTTTTGGTTGCCAAATCTCTAAACTGGCCAAAGATTCCATCATGTCTAAATGGTAGAGTATAAAGGGCCTGTGAAGGGGTCATTTATCTTCTTAACTTCACCTCCGTGTTGTGTTTACAGGTTGTTTGACAGCTCTAATGAGGGCTTCAGGAACTGGGAGTTCATGACGGTTCATTTCTGGGGCGAGAGGGCAGAGGGCACGTGGACTCTGGAGATTGTTGACACACCATCAAAGCTACGCAACCCTGAGGTGCTGGGTAAGGTCCAACAGCACATGCACTCCTATTGAAGCTAATGTCCTTATCCAGAAAAAAAAGCTTTATTTGTAACTTGGCACAGGCAACCTAAAAGAATGGACACTGATCCTTCATGGCACGTCTCAGAGCCCGTACCAGAACTACAGTACTCAGCACTCCCGTTCGAGGATGCTGGAGAACCCGGTCCCAGAGGAGATCCTGGAGGAGCCAGAGCTGGAGGAGGAAGACGAGTACCATGGTGAGAGAATCAAAGTAGTTCATTTTTTCCCCACAACTTTCACATCTAAACTGAAATAACTAAATATTAGGAGTGTCAATCGCGATGTTCAAAATATATAAGGGAGATTTGTCAAGTATTTAATACTCTTATCAACATGGGAGTGGGCAAATATGCTGCTTTATGCAAATGTATGTATATATTTATCATTGAAACAATTCAAATATTGTCCAGAAACCCTCACAGGTACTGCATTTAGCATAAAACAATATGCTCAAATCATAACATGGCAAACTGCAGCCCAACAGGCAACAACAGCTGTCAGTGTGTCAGTGTGCTGACTTGACTATGACTTGCCCCAAACTGCATGTGATTATCATAAAGTGGGCATGTCTGTAAAGGGGAGACTCGTGGGTACCCATAGAACCCATTTACATTCACATATCTTGAGGTCAGAGGTCAAGGGACCCCTTCGAAAATGGCCATGCCAGTTTTTTCTCGCCAAAATTCTGCGTAACTTTGGAGCGTTATTTAACCTCCTTCCAGGCAAGCTAGTATGACATGGTTGGTACCAATGGATTCCTGCGGTTTTATAGTTTCATATCATGCCAGTATCTTCACTCTAGCTTAAAAACTAATTTGTGTCAATGTGTTATTATCACAACTTTGACAGCCCTACTAAATATTTTATCGCAGTTATGGTTTAAAAAAAAGGACTGAAACCATTCAAAACATTTTCAGACATATTTTCTCAAGGACATAATAATGAATGTAGCATGGAAAGAGAGCTTTTATTAGCTGTTTGAAATGATGATGATGGTGTTGATCATAATCAATGTGTTGTTCATCCAGGACAGTGCCACAGTGAGTGTGGAGACCAGGGCTGTGACGGACCAGATACTGACCACTGCCTCAACTGTGTCCACTTCAGCTCAGGCAGCTTGAAAAGTGGCAGGTAAGAGTTGATAGAAGAAGGAAGTGGAACCAGAACTACTCAATATAGATTCATTAACAATGGATCACATGCACCGTCCCACCTCTGTGTGTAGAACCTGCGTGAGCCACTGTCCAGTGGGACACTACGAGGACATAGCGTCTCGTCGCTGTCGACGCTGCTATAAAGGCTGCGAGGGATGTGTCGGCCGATCAGCCACCGAGTGTCTCTCCTGTCGAAGAGGCCTTTACCTCAACACACTCAACTCCAGCTGCATCGATACCTGTCCCCCAGGTTACTTTGCTGATGAGAGTAAGTCAACACGTCCACTGTGTAGACAGAACTCAGTCTGCCTTTTTTTAATTTCCACCACTACATTGATGCTTGTGCATGCTGTCTATGCCAGATCAGAGACAGTGTCTGAAGTGTCATGACACCTGTATGAGATGCCTGAGGTATGCGGACAGATGCACTGCCTGCACCGAAGGCTACAGGTATGGAAAGACACTTAGACTGCCATATATTCATATTTGACCTTTGATTTAAAGCAGTATTGTAATGTAGTTGACTTTGGTCTCTAGACTGGCAGGGATGACTTGTGTTCCTGAATGCACCAATGGGACCTTTTTCCACGTGGAAGAGATGACCTGCAGCCTGTGCCATTCCTCTTGTAGGACTTGTACAGGTCAGTGTGTTTGCCAGGTACAGTAAGTGCAGTTTCTACAGAGAAGCAGCAGAGATAAAAACCTCCTGGTGATGAGGCAAATGCTCATTTAAAAGCCTGAGGTAAACAAAAAAGCACTGTGTGATCCTGATTACGTGTCATACAGTGACCTGGAGGTTTTCACCTCTTGTTCACCAGGGCCGGGTAAGGAGGAGTGTATCCAGTGTGTTGAGGGCTACCTGCAGCAGGAGTGGAGGTGTGTGCCGGCCTGTACTCCTGGCTACTACTCTGCAGAGGCAGTAGGAGTCCCTCATAAGATGTGTCACAGGTGGGTGATTCTCAAGTCTTACGAATATCGCTGGTTCATCCCTGGATCATTTTAAATTGTCAGGCTAATAACAAAACTGGCAGAGTGAAACCCAAAAACACGACCAGGAGGCAGGCAGGTAAAGCTTTTACTTAATGAAACAGGCAGAGGTCAATACCAGGGCTGCGGTCGAAAAGTAAAACAATTACGTCCTAAAGTCTTTTCCTAACCACTTTTCCTTGACCTCGATGGAAAACGTCATGAGGTCAAGGAAAGATGTGAAGGAGAATTCAGAAGATTCAGACTTAGGAAAAGAAAACCGTTGTGTTAAGAGAATCCAACTGCACTTACAGTACATACACTAGGCTCCGTAGTTATGATGCGGCGGATGTTTGTGACGTGGTTCAGGCTGCTTCACCTGCAGTGTGAAAGAGAGATACAGCAGGTCCTTCTGCTGCTGGAACACTTCACATCAACATATAACAAAGGATCATTTTACCTTAAACGTGGACAACCGGTGAAAAATATCACTTCATTAACAAGGTTGGAACTGAAATAAAAAAGGAATAACCTAAAGGCTACCCTAAAGTGTATATGATAAATATTGAGTTATATTACATTATTTTATTATTATTATTGATTATTTGTTTGCTATACATTTAATGTTCATTTTATTTATTGTTTTGTTTTTTACTTAAACAAATAGAAATAAAGTGAAACGGAATGGTCGTCCACTCACATTTATCAACATGAATCCGAATTAGTATGAAAATAATATGCAAGATAAGCATATCGTTTGTTTTCATGATTGGCAGAATGGTGCGTTGCTTTAAAAGTTGCGCCTGCAAGGAATTATGGGACGGCATTATCTCCTTTCCTTTGGTAAAGGGTGGTCCAGTGTGTCCTACTAAAGGACTGCTAAAGGAGATAAGAAAGGATGCATTGAAGCACCTTTCCTTAGCATTTAGAGAATTCTAAAAGCTCTTATCATGGCTGATACTGAGATACTTCTGGGTCATTTCAACCGCAGCCCAGGAATCAGGCAGGTCAAGAAAACAAGTAAATCAGGCAGGACAAGGAAACACTGGAAAGCTAGGTGGCAAAAACTCTAGACAATCTGGCAAGTGACTGGTGAACTAAGATGGGTATTTATGGGCTGGGGAACTGATTAGTGAACAAGCTGCAGGTGAGGAGGTGGCCAGGTGAAGGGAATGAGGTGATTGTACAAGCAGGAGGGCGGGGCAGGCTCTGAAATGTCATGAGAGGTTAATGATGAGGGATGAAAACAGAACAGATGAATAAATGAACTAAGAGTTGGCAGGGGTCGTGACATAAAGTGTTTTGGAAACGCTTCATGTTACAGGTCTGCAAATTTCATGGTAATTAGGTGATAATTAGCAAGTAACCTATTTTAAATTTCTTTTAAATTACTGCCAAAATTACCCCGATATTTACCTCAAAAGTTAAAATAAAAAATTAACATCATTTAATAAATAAAAAAATTAAAAAAAAATACATTTTCTGGAGTCAAGGCAGAGGAATACACCATCTTCAGTTTTACTTTAATTTAAAAGTAAAAATGATCATAATTATAGGGCTTGAGTATCCCCAAGAAACTCTCTTTATATAATTAAATGAATTAATTAAATGTGTGTTTGTTTAGGATTTGATGATTCCAGCTCTGTACGTACTGGTTTTGATTTTGCTTTTGTCTCTCAAGGTGTGAGGAAAACTGTCTGAGCTGCAGTGGCCCCGGGACTACTTGCACCAGATGCAAAGAGGGTTTCAGTCTAGTCAGCTGGACTTGTGTTGTGAACGCGTCCTGTAATAACGGTGAGTTTGAAATTATAACCCATCAATCAGCTTCATTCACTCCTTCAGGGCGATGCTGTGCACCCGTACTGGCAGTACTGGAGGAGCTCTGTGAACGACCTCCATGCAGCTTTTTCTCTCCAATGACAGCTCATTTCTGTGCTTTATTTTTGACTTCCTCGATCATATATTTGATCTATATCATGTTTTACGAGGAAGGAAATGCATTCAACGCTGTTGTAAGGTGAAAGGTGCAGGAGGGCAAGGTGAAAAGTTATGAAGAGAAAACATCTGGCTGACAGGCAGACTTTTATTTTCAGTCTGAAAAAAAATACAGGGAGGGAAAAGTCCTCTGCTTTCAAATACACTGCTCACGACAGGTCTGGAGCTTACACACATACTAATATAGAGCCCGCCCTTCCAGTTCAAACTGGCCTATCAGGTGAGGACTACTGTCGGCTGAGACTGGAGACACCTGCAGAGCACACCTGAACACACCTGGAGCCACTCAGTCCCCGTCAGTCAATTAGCCACTCAACTACAGACCCAAGAAAACTGTGTGATCCATCCCACCAAACACATTTATTATACCTCAAGGACACACACAATGGGCCCTATGCAGGAACCATTTGTACGTACAGATTTGCGGTAACACTTCATTTATAGGTCTGCAAATTTCATGGTAATTAGGTGATAATTAGGAAGTTGAAATTTCTTTGGAATTAGTGCTAAATTAGCCCAAAATTTACCTCAAAATTGATAAAAAATTACTTTATTATAATCATTATTTAAAGGTCCTATATCGTGCTCATTTTCAGGTTCATACTTGTATTTTGTGTTTCTACTAGAACATGTTTATATACTTTAATGTTCAAAAAACCCTTTATTTTCCTCATACTGTCTACCTGAATATACCTGTATTCACCCTCCGTCTGAAACGCTCCGTTTTAGTGCATTTCAACGGAATTGCAACGGAATTGCGTTGCTAGGCAACAATTTGGGTCCATGTTTACTTCCCGTCAGCTGATGTCATTTACATACACTGCAACAGGAAATAAACTGGGACACATTTAGAATGTTTATGTTTAAAACCATGTAATGATCTAAATATTGTTTATTTGTGACATCATAAATGGACAGAAATCCTAACGGCTTGTTTCAAACGCACAATTTCTGAATACGGGCTGTGTGTGTTTCTCCGTATATTGAGCATTTTGATAGTTTAACAGTATTATATAGCACTTAAATCTGCTTTATGATATAAAATACATGAAAATCTCACTTTTTACAATATGGGACCTTTAATAATTATATTCTCTGCTTCTGTCTGTCAGCGGATGAGGTGTTCTGTGAGATGGTCAAGACCAACCGTCTCTGTGAGAAAAAGCTGTACCGTCAGTTCTGCTGCCGGACCTGTCTGATGAACGGATGAGGAGCCGGCCACCTCCCGGTATACCTCCTCTTCCTCCTCCTCCTCCTACTCCTTCTCTAAACCTGAAGCGTCATCATGTTGTCAAACCTACGTCAGTTGCAGCCATTCATAAAGAACTAAAAATGACTATTAATTTGTACAGGGTATAACATGTATTTTAGAATGAAGCTCTTCAGTTGTATTTTTGCATGTTGTTGAAGGCAGGTGTCGTTTTTGTAGAACATTTTGTAAACTGCAATATTATGTGAATGTGGACAATTACTATGTATATTATAATGGTTGTGCTTTTTACAACACAATGTACTGTATAAAAACACTGCTTTTATTCAAAGACAGTAAAGAATGGAGCTGCCACTTGTTTTATTTCTGGTTAATCAAATTAGTTTTACTTTCTATATCATGTCACGGTCTCAGTTTAAGGTTCTGAGCTATTGTCTATTTCCCTTCACCTGTTTCAATGAGTTGCTTTTTTTATTATTTTGAGCTGGATATTTCCAGCTCCGTTAAAATGTAAATAATAAAGCACACTAAGCTTTTAAAAGCCACAAGTCCTACGTTGGTTTACGGTAACTGCTATGACCACAACTTAATTAAATCATGATGCTAGCTCTGCTATTTTTAGCCTTACAGAGCGGTTTAACATCTTTCAGCTCATTGTTGTTTTTCCAGCTTCATTTTAATGTTTTTTTGTTTCACTCTCACGGATCTCATCAGCGTCATTTCCAGCAGCAGCAGGCAGGCAGCTGTGTGGAAAAGCTCTGATAGTCACCAGTGTAGCCAGAAATGTTGGGATTCATGGGCTTTGCATGGGCCTGGAAAACACAACCCCCCCAGTCCTATTAAATCCACGATCGATCTAAAGCTAGAGTGAAAATCTACGCTAAATTTTGGTGAGGAAAAACTGGCATGGCCATTTTCAAATTCACATTACAGCCTTCAGAGAGCCACATGTTCTGACACCTCATAACATCTGTAAACTGGTGAACGACCTGAGGTTCAAATTGAGGAGATGAAGCAACAGGAATGTGCTGTTTTTACGTCCTCATGGTGTCCAACATAAAACTGGCTCATCTGAGACCCAGAGCTGTCTGATGATGATGTTCCTGGTAATGATGAAGATACTCTCCTTGTTCTGTCTTATATCAGACCCTCCTGGTCTGGTTAGTGTCCACTGAAGGCAGGCAAATGAGGACACCAATTAGTTTCATAATAAACACATGTGTGCCTGGGGCAACTGATTCCATTAACATCAGATTAAAGAGCCTGTCAGTTAATTGCTGTGTGATTTAATTGCTGTTACTTGTACTGTGTCTGAGCTGTAAACATGTTCCAAGATTTCTCCAAAATATCCCCGTGAGCCTGAACATACAATTACAATATCTAATCCACATTTGTAAATACTCGGTTTTAGCAAGAAACTGAGATATTCCTAAAAACAGACTGAACTGTTTAAGGGTGACATTAATCCAAGGAGAAATAGTAGTGTCACTCTTAAAGACGTGTGTGCCCCGAAGCACTAAAAAGGTCATGAAAATGTTATGCTGAATTTGTGTAAATAACGTGGCTTTTTGATTGTTATATTTACATGTAATAGCTAACATTGGTTATTTTGGTGAGAGAGAGAGAGAGAGAGAGAGAGAGAGAGAGAGAGAGAGAGAGAGAGAGAGAGAGAGAGAGACAGCTGAGAACATTTAGATCTGTACTAAGAGTCAAGCTCTTCAAGGAACAACACCGCCCTCTGCAGGCACATTTTATCATTTATGCCATTCTGGCATTTACACTCACCGGCCACTTTATTAGGTATAAGGTGTACCTAATAAAGTGGCCGGTGCTAGTACCGGGTGGTCTTCTGCTGCTGTAGCCCATCGGCTTCAAGGTTGGACGTGTTGTGCGTTCAGAGATGCTATTCTGCATACCTTGGTTGTAACGAGTGGTTATTTGAGTTACTGTTGCCTTTCTATCATCTCCAACCACTCTGCCCATTCTCCTCTGACCTCTGACATCAACAAGGCATTTCCGTACACACAACTGCCGCTCACTGGATATGTTCTCTTGTTGGGATCATTCTCTGTAAACCCTAGAGATGGTTGTGCGTGAAAATCCCAGTAGATCAGCAGTTTCATACTCAGACCAGCCCGTCTGGCACCAACAACCATGCCACGTTCAAAGTCACTTAAATCCCCTTTCTTCCCCATTCTGA
>CAKAOH010003270.1:0-57204 GCA_916701665.1 Sebastiscus tertius
ATATATACATACATTTGCATAAAGCAGCATATTTGCCCACTCCCATGTTGATAAGAGTATTAAATACTTGACAAATCTCCCTTTATGGTACATTTTGATGAGATACGAATGTGCGATTAATCACGATTAACTATGGACAATCCTGCAATTAATCGTGATTAAATATTGTATCAATTGACAGCCCTGGATAAAACATTTCTCTCCCTGCAGGGTGGTCGGATGCCCTCTGACCTCTCTCACACCGTGTCCACTTTACTGCTGATCAAAGCTGACCAGTTTAGTCTGGCACAGAGACAATTTGCTGTAATGTAGCCAGACGTTTCCTCTGATAAGACCTGACTGTGTCTGACAGCCATGGAGTGGCTTATAAAAGCCTGTCTCAGCAAACTCATTTACTGCATGCTGTTCATCTCAATGAGTCAGACTCCTTTTATTTGTCAAATGTAATATTCTGAGCAGTTTTTTTCCCCTCTAGATGCCTCCCACGAACAGCCTTGATGTTATGATGTCACTTGGTAGAAATTGGTATTTTTGTTTTTATATTTCTGCTGTTTTTTTCCTGAAGATTCTTTAAGATCTAAGCCCTATGGTTTGTGTATGATAAGTATAGAATATCCATGCAACCACCTACAGGTTGCATTGAAGTGAGTCAGAAATGTACACAGTAAGAGATGAGGTGGTGACCATGCTGAGAAGGTCTCCCTCTTTATAGAGTCCGACCTCATGCCGCCGTCATTTGCAGTTTGTGTTCAGTGACGGTGCAGCACACCTCATCGAGCGTGACTGATTCACGATCCAGTCGTGTAGCGGTTAGCGTTGCATGTACATGTGTGGCAGAGGTCAGCTCATGAAGAACCACGTGAGCTATTCCTCAACGTCTCCTCGGACGTGGTACGCCCATCAATCAGCTTTCCGCTGAACAGGCGAAATGGTTTCACTGATGTACAGTCTGTCGTGCTGGTGTGACGGCTGACATGAAATATCGTGTTGCCACAGATGAATACTGCACCAGGTTGGGGTTTGTACATGTGTGTGTGTCACTTTCTCTTGTATTAAGCGATGCGGTCTGCGGTGTAAGGTCAGCTGTACGGCTCAGTGGTGTGTCGGGAATCACTCGCAAACATCATAATATTAATATTGACATCACATTATGTTGATATATGATGCGATATGGCAAATACACATAAATCACAATCACTTTTTAAAAAAAATAGATCTAGCAGGTGTTCAAAATCAACAGTTTCATCGTCTAGCTTTGTGAAAAAGTAAAGCAAACTAAACAACACAATGTTGGCTACTTGCGGAAGTCAAAACAAATATTAAGAAATCTCGAAAAATGTTTTATTTTTTTCACATAAAACAGTTTTCAGCAAGGATTTTGGATGAATGGATGGTTATTTTTAAGGTAAAAGACTAAACATAAAAATGAAATACAAATCGAAAATTATGTCAAAATGAAACCAATCCAAACTGTGACATTACTTCTTTATTATTATTTCCACATTTCAAATTAAATGTTTACTAAGTCTGAAGCTGACAGTTACAAATCAGATTCTTGTAAGAAAACCATTAAATAATAAAGTTAGATAAAGTCTCACTCCAGTAACAGAGAGGCGAAGTCCCTGCCCTTTCAGTGGATCCCTTATCCCTTTCCTTATTTTGGAAAAAGATATGTATAGTAGTTAATAGGAGTGTAACGATAAATTGATCTGGATCGATATATCGATTCAGTGATCAATCGATCCAATATCATTGATGCAAAATGAAAATATCGATACATATCATCAACTTTAAGATACGCATTTATTTTGAAACTCCCATGTCAAGTACGTGTCACCATTTCCGTCCAAGCGCACCTCTTTCCTACAGAGCCCAGTAATAAGACTGTCAAATCATATTTTAGTTGCTTTTTGTGAGTTAATATAAATGTAACTGATTGTGTTGAATGGGCATATGATATCGTCTCACATCAATCGCAGGTCCCTGAATTGAGTCGAATCGAAACCGTATTGTGGCAGACGTTGTGATATCAGCAAATAATAGTTTTGCAAGTCAAAAAAGTGTCAGTTTGTCGTAGGTTTGTCGTAGTATCATGTAGTTTTTGTGTGAAACTGCTCAGTGAACTACATCTCTCGTCTCGCACAATATACGTCACCAACACTAGCAACACTAGCTATGACCGCGCACAAATGTATTGTTATCTTACCCGATGTGTTTTATCCAGCGACTCCTGGTCTTTTTATCAGAGAGAGACGTCACTTATGTGACTTTTGGGTGCGTCGTCTTTCTAATTACATATTTTCACAGTTTGATACTTCAACAGTTTCATGACAAACTGTGACTGTCTTGACTTTCAATATGATCTTTTAAATTGACAAACATCATGTGTGGGTAGGGCTGCACGATTTTGAAAAAAAATCTAGTTGCGTTTATTCTTACTGATATTGCGATTGCGATATGATTTTCGATATTATAGGGTATGATAATTTTTACACCATTATTTTCATTTTCATTGAAAAAATAATAAAATAATTATGATGTGATTTTTGCGGGGATCTGTACCAAACAAAGATGTTCTCTTAAGTCTGTAGAATATGATGTGTAGGCCAGGACATCTCTGCAGCACCACAATATTTAATTTTAAATGGTATTTTGACACACATTTCACCTTTAACAAATATTGTGATTTCTTCCTCATCCTGCGATTTCAAAATTGTCATTGTTTCGATAAAATTTCAATTAATTCTGCAGCCCTATGTGTGATTCATGGCGCAATTCAAACGGGATCAAAAAAGTATTTGTCTCTTGCCTTCGCTTTTTTCCCAGGAACCTTCATTTGACTTGTATCAACTGAATTATGCTTACTGTAATTTATAATACAAGTGCAGTCATAAACTCATTGTAGGTTCACGCAACATTTCTAATCAAGTTGGTACACAAATTTTAAATTTTATACTAAAAAATATAATTGGTTTTGAATGTTTGATCCAACATCTCGATTCAAATTGTTGATCTGGTGCATCTTACAGGCATCCAATGTTTTTTATCTTCACATTCGAGAAATACTTTTTAGATTTTTAATATGTTGTGCAGTATTACTTGGCAGCGCTGTGTTCAAATTGGACTGATGCCAGAATAAGAAAGCTCTGTAGCACCCAGGCATAAGAAGTCATCAGTTGGCAGCTGTCGGGGATGGGAAGAAATGTTGTGATAAAATAAAAAGCCTCTGTAGTGCACGGAGGGATAAGCAGGCAGGAATCCCAGAAAATTAGCAAAATGTCATACCTCAGAAGGAAACGTTGAAATGTTGTCAAATGCTGCATCGACCAAATAAGCTGTCGCCGTTTTCAGTTTTGTCAGACTGCGAGCCAGATCTGCTGTCTTTACTGGAGAAATTAACATCGCAGGATTTTCATTTTCCATGTGTGAAAGTGACTCCTCTCTGCTAACAAGGAACCTGTTTCACTGTAACCCCGACACTGCTCCTTGGCAGTGCTGGCCTGTGTCATGTGTAGCCAAGGCTGCAGGTTTTTGTGTTGTTGTGTGTGTGTGTGTGTGTGTGTGTGTTATAACCGGGCCTGGAGCTGTGCCTCCTACTCCCTTGCCTTGGTGACGGCGTGGCACGGCGCTGACACGCTAACGAGGTTCCTGCTGGACGTGATGAGGCTGAAGTGGTGTGAAGTGGATGCGGCGAAACACACATAGGCACACTCACCTCTTCAGCTTGTACCTCTTCTGGTGTTTTCACGCACACACACACACACAGTCACATGTGCATGAACTGCTAACACACACACACACACATAGTGAGTCAGAGAGCATCCTTGGCAGAGCTGAAGCTCCTCAGCTGAGGACGGTCACGACATTCACAGAGTCAGAAGGTTGTTTCAGGGTCTGTTGCTTCACTGCGGTACAGGAGCTGGCAGGTAGACAGGACTATAACTTCATTTTCTTGAGATTTTTTTTTTTTTTATCCTCTCTGTCTTTTTTTTTTTTGTTACCCCAGTAACTGCAAACTCTGCACAAGAGCCCGGTAACTGGCCAGCTCCCCGGGCCAGGCTGTGGGAGAGTTTGGAGAGTTGAAGGGGGCTGAGGATGAGGACGGTTGCAGTGGGAGTTAAGCCACTTTTCCTCACCACTTTGTCTTGCTGGCAGCAAAATTGTATTAGCGGGGCCTGTTTTACTGCAGTGTTCACTTTCTAAGCTCGGGCAGAAGTGAGACATCCTCTTTTTTTATTGTTATTTGGCAGAAAACCTCCACTCATCACATGCTTCCTTCTGTATCTACTCCCTCCTTCCTTACGCACGTAGCGTTTCTTCTCCTTCATTTTCTCCTTCCTCCCCTTTGCCTGGCCCTTCTCCATCCCACTATCTACCCCCTCCATCTTCATTCTCTTCTCCCTCCTCTCTGTCTTTCTCCTTTCCTTCTTCTCCCCTTTCATTTATCCTTTCCTCCACCCTCTTTGACCTTCTTTCCAATCCCCCTTTTCTCTTTCTTTCCTTTCCTTCTTCCTCTCTCCTTTCCTCCCTCCTCCATCAGTGTCTCCCCTTGCCTCCCGACCAGCTCCCCCGCTTTTGTTCATCCATCACGTTTGCCGACAAAGAGGCCGAGGACGCTTAAGGGAATCCAAGTCGCTATTCACTAGTGTAGCTCATTATAAAGAACTGCATTCTGGGAAAACGAAAGTGTCATCTCAGTATAGAAAATGAGCTTTAATGTGTGATTCTGTGAGAGAGGAGCAGGGGAGCTGCGATATTGTAACGTATAATGCTGTTAAACCAGCTTAATGCCAGACTGTCATCCTCATTATTATGGTCTCTGATCTCTGGGTATTTGTTAATGAGCAGATAATGCTCTTACAGATCTCGCAGACTTTGATGTACAGGTATGACAAGGCCTTTTGAGCAGGAGAGTTTTTACATCCAAAGCCTCGGCGGTACAAGCGTTAAAATGAAAAGTTCACTCCTTATCAGATCTTTTTGAGCCAGATGTTTTCTCTCAGTCTGTGATGCATTTTTAACCGCGCCGCAGTATTCTGTCTCTTCATCATCTCTAATAGCTAGCTTGGGTGTATTGTTTGTGAAGGCCTTTTTGGGAGATGAAAGTCCTTTTTTTTTTATTTCAAGCTGTGCTCTGGGGTTTATGTGAAAACATCAAACGCGCTTCAATTATTTTATTTCCCCCATACTGTAGAATTGATTAGCATATTCATCATGTGCTCACTATTCATATGTAGGATATTATGAAGGCCGTATGATGATAATTCACGGTCGTCGGTGCCCGCGCTGATGCTGTGCTGCTTACAGCTTTGTAGGTCTTTTGTTTGAACAAAAGTTGATTAACTGTTAAATGAAACGAAGAACAACTTCCGCTGAAAAATCAGAAACTTGTGCGGCGCCAGATCATGTTTTGACAGAGGAGGGCTTATAAGGAAGCCTGTATTATGAAGCTGGGGAGGATGTGCAGCCGAGATGGCTTTATAATGCTAAGAAAATCTTCAACAAGACTTAGCGGGGATTCAGACTGAAAATAGCCCTGCGTTAAAACCGAGCAGGGGGCTGCACTAGTGGGGGCGTCTTGTTTAAGGTAGCAGTGAAACAATGAAACCTAATCCTGGCAGTCAAGTTTGAGTAACAGAATCATTTTAGATGAGTTTAAAGTAGGGCTGTCAATCTATTAAAATATTTAATCACGATTAATCACATTGTCCATAGTTCATCACGATTAATCACACATTTTTTATGTTCAAAATGTACCTTAAAGGGAGATTTGTCAAGTATTTAATACTCTTATCAACATGAGAGTGGGAAAATATGTTTGCTTTATGCAAATATAAGTATATATTTATTATTGGAAATCAATTAATAACACAAAACAATGACACATATTGTCCAGAAACCCTCACAGGTACTGCATTTAGCGTAAAAAATATGCTCAAATCATAACATGGCAAACTGCAGCCCAACAGGCAACAACAGCTGTCAGTGTGTCAGTGTGCTGACTTGACTATGACTTGCCCCAAACTGCATGTGATTATCATAAAGTGGGCATGTCTGTAAAGGGGAGACTCGTGGGTACCCATAGAACCCATTTTCATTCACATATCTTGAGGTCAGAGGTCAAGGGACCCCTTTGAAAATGGCCATGCCAGTTTTTCCTCGCCAAAATTTAGTGCGAGTTTGGAGCGTTATTTTGAACCTCCTTCGCTACAAGCTACTATGACATGGTTGGTACCAATGGATTCCGTAGGTTTTTCTAGTTTCATATGATACCAGTATCCTTCTAGCTTTAAAACTGAGTCCGCTTCAACCTAAAAATCGCAAGTTACGTTAATGCGTCAAACTTTGACAGCCCTAGTTTAAAGGCTTATCATTTGCCAAAACTTTGCACAATAGTTTGTTGTGCTCACACACAGGATTTTACAACTTTGGAAAGTTATCATTGCTAACCATTTTATCTTTTATTGCGACGATTGTGAAGTAAACAGTAGAAATTTTGCATTTCAAAGTGATCTACCAGGAATGTGCGCCTGCATGTATTTGACTGTCTACAGTCTACAGCCACGCTAGTGAGTTTGTGAGGCTGACCTTAGACTCAGTGTTGGTTTCATACTAGCATGCTCACAATTGCATAGCTAGCATGCTTATGTGTAGCAGGTATAATGTTTACCTTGCTCACCATCTTAGTTTAGCATGTTAGAATATGGTTATCGGTGTAGATGTCGGTCGATAAGGAACAAGAAGTTGCAGTACAGAAAAAGTTCAATCAGGACGTCTCACCCCCTTTGTATAGCACCCAATGACTAATTAAAACCAAACATCAGAAAAATGAACACTTGAACAGACATCAGCGTGATAAGATCTACCTAAAATGACAGAAACCATCTTTTGGAAATATTTATTTGGCGTGTAATTTGACTTTTTAGTTCTAGGTCCATGGTCTATGGTCCAGACCATAAAGATGGACAATGTGACAGCTCCCCAAAAGTGAAGCCAAAACATCCCGATCGCCCCCTGGTGGCTGGCTGCAGTATAGGTCATGAATCCCTATACCCTCCATACATCACACTGATGTATATTGACGTGCTTATTTTTGTAATAAGTTTGGTTTTAATTAGTTACTTGATGCTATAAAAAGGGGGTGATACGTCATGTTTGGCAGCTCCAATTCTCTGTTGCTAACAAGCTGCGGCCGTGCTTGGCTTGCGATTGGTTCGTATGGGTGTGTGGGCGGGACATTGATACCGTGGCTCCACTGTCCAATCACTACTGCGCAGACTCTGGCTCCAAATGACGTCAAATTTCAAGATGGCAGCTGATGTATCCGGGATATTTTGGCTTCACTTCTGTACAGTGGAATGAAGTTGAGACGCATCTTTATATACAGTCTATGGTCTGGACCAAGTTGTGGACTGATTGTCCGACTGACCAACAGACCAACGTTGCCATTCATACAGCCTTGCTGCTAGTTCAGTCGTACTCTTTCTCGGTAGCAATTTTCTTTGCTTCCAAGAATAACTTTCAACAGGTCTTCAGAGAAGGAGGACCTCTCTGTTTATGTATCTTGAGGGAGATCAGTGACAACGTAACAAACAATAGAAAAAGTTTTCCAGTAAAGTAAAAGTGAGAGTAGGGTGAGAACAATACTGTGGTATAATCTTATAATCTGCATTGTTGTTCACGTAACAAAAAGCCACCGAGAAGAGAATGGTGTTTCACACGCAACAAGCGGTGGCTGCTTCTCTGTGGCTATAACTCAAGTAGTAGATGTTCCCGTCTCTGCTGTGATGAATCTCTCCTTATCTGATTGGTGAGAATTGTTGCAACTTAGTGAGTCTCGAAAGAAGCCTTTACATTTTCTGTTGTTTCACCTCAGTCGTCGCTCAAAATTTACTGGAGATGTATATTTTCTTAAGTTTACTGTTCTTGCACACCGAGGAAACAGGGCCTCATGTCAGCTCTTTGACTGTCTGTGAGAAAACTATACCACCGAACAAAAAAATGGACTTTGCACACTTGCAGTGGGTATTTTTTGACAGTTTATTATTTTTTTTCTGGTCTGTATATGCTCTTCTCTGTCAGAGGTCTGCCCATTCTCCAGCGGAGACCATAGATTAGCTAGTTTTAAATACCTGTCAGACAGCATTGAGCCGTATGATGCTGGACCTGTTACTGGCCTTTCTTCTTCTGTAGTTAAAAGAAAAAAATGCAGCACTATGTTTTAATAGGCTCAACGCAGCCCCGGGGAAATTGATGAGGCTTGCCAATTATAAGGATATATTATAGAGCTCGATCCGGGCACTTCTCGTCTGTCGTTCCTCCCGCAGCAGCAGCAGCAGCAGCAGCAGCAACGCTGGGAAGAGCATTAACTACAAGGTGATGTGGGCCCTAATTCAATGACGCAGATTTTTGCTCTCCGTCCAAGTGTCGAGCGTCGTGTGAGAGCAGGATGGGGTGCAGTGAGTGACAGAGTGGAAAATGTGAAGAATGGCTCAGGGAGACGGCGTTGGTGAGGAGCCAGGAGAGACGGTGGAGAGCGAGGGGGAAAGCTGGCGTCAGCAGCAGATGAGATGAGAGAGCGGAGGAGGAGTTGACTCTGATGGCGCTGTGCTCAGGGAAAGGAATAGTAGGAACGTTCACATACGGGCAACCCCCCCCCCTCGCCTCCTCCCCGTCCTCCTCTCACTACTCCCAGCCCCAGGGACGGCTTCCATGACAACAAAAACCTTTCCTTAGTGTTTCTGTGACAACAAAACCTGGATCTCATGCATTTTGCAGCAGCTGTTCACGTATTACCTGTGTGGTAACACATCAGGTGCACGTCACTTTCCGACACTTTCCATTAAGGGTGTTTCCATCACGCTTTCCTGTGCGACCACAGAGGTGTTGGTGTGAGTGGAACACACACATCAATAACTCTAGTGACAGATTTAGATAAGATTTATTGCTCACTGTGTGGAGTGAAGCAGTTTTACTCCCTTGATGAGTTCTAGCTAGAGAGAAGGAGATCTGGTCCCTCCATGTCGATGCCAGAATTTCACTCCTATTTTCATATCAGTTATTTGATTATTTAAATGCAGCGCACAAGAGCAGATAATAATAGCAAAAATGTGAAAAAATATGTTTCTGCGGCTTATTAAAGGAGTCTGGGGTTCTGCTTTGAAGTTAAATCACACTGTATATCTTTAAAAAATACAGTATGTGCATTACTTGCATTGGTGAACAGTTCTGATAAAAGCATCCACCAAAATGAACTACAAAGCATCAGTTTCCAATCTGCTATCTTTCCTTTCAGCCGGCCTCTGAGGACAGTCAAGGATGTTACAATGTAATGTTGCACATCCTTCCATTTAAAAGACTGATTCAGACTTCCAGAGGAAAACAAAACTATCAAGGATGAAGGCTGCCTCGGCCTCATATGGCGAACAGACTGCAGGAAGTTTTACCCCCAGCTAAGATGCGAGAGGGCAGCCAAGCTCACCCTGAACCCACCTGGCCCTGTGTGACGGTGGGGTTAGAGTCCCACTGCGAAGCCTGACGCGGCTGTTCATCACACAGCTACAGCTCACCCGAGGGGAACCGCGCTGGCGTTGAGCAAGGATAGCTGGAGGACATCGTGGGAGAGAGGACGAAAGGAAGTGAAGGGAGGGCAGGAAAGATGGCAGCAAAAGGCACATAGGGTCAAACAGGAAGTGGCCACTCTCGCTTAGTTTCCTGCTAGGAAGAGCATAAAGGGTCACGGGGAGAAAATCAACATCTCAGGCCCTGCTTTTTGGCAGAGGCAGGTACCGCAGTGAATTACAGCAGAATGGGAGGCAGTGTGCAGAGTGTCAGGCTGTATGTTTTGAGTGAAACTTCCCACATGAGGCCCCAGGACTCCTGTGTTGATGTGGCCTCTGCTCTTTCCTCTCAAGGTCCCACTTAAGGCTCAGCAACCTATACAGTCCCTGCATAAGAATGCAAATATTTAAAGGGACTGTTTGTAACTTCTTACACGTATAAATCACCCGGGTCGATGTCTCATGCGCACTCGCATATGCACGCTCACATGTGGCTACGCTGTTCAGACTCAGACTTCAACACAAACTACACGGAAGCACCAAAAGAAGCCCGTCTTGCAAAACAGTGTTGGCCGCGGTCGGAGTACGCGGGGAGACCGTAGCTTTGGTCTCCAGGGCCGGAGTCTCTGCTCTTCTCTGCTCCTCTGCCTGCCTGCCTGCCTTCACTCACAGCTCGCTCCACCTCACGTGCATGCGCGCACACTACACACTGCAGGAGAGTTAGTAGCTCTGAGAATATCTAGTGAATGTACAGTGGACGTTTGTGCAGAAATAACTGCTGCAGATCGTCCAGACCAACAGAGGTTTTCCGTGTCTTGTGAAGTGATGGGGCTCCGCAGTGAGAAACGTTATCGTCCCCAACCGGGTGCTGGTGTCTCCCTACGGCCGCGGTCGGGAGGCTGAGGCAGGAAAAGCCAACACTAGGATCAGCAGTGATTCATAGAGAGACCTTTGTCTGGTCAGCTAACATTACTGCCAAGCAGGTGAAATATAGAGTGATGTTGTGCTTGTAGCTGACGTGTTTCGCCTCACTGTTTTGAGTGATGCTCGTTCATGTCTAAGTAGAGCGAGCACAAGCGCGAGCACAAGCGCAAGCACAAGAGCGAGCACAAGCGCGAGCCCGACGCTGACTTTCGTTGACTTAACAGCCACAGGTGTTGCTGTTAACAAGCATTCTTGATTCTTACAAACAGTCCCTTTAAAGAATAAATCTGGGTTGCTTGAGCAACATTAAATGTAAGAATGACGTTCTGTGGATTAAACAAGAGAGCTATAACTTTCTCAAAATGTCAAACTTCCGTAACAGCGGGCTTGTTTACAACCTGTCTGATCGTCTTATTTAATTGTGGCAATGCGGTTGTGTTCCCAGATCTCAGAAGATGCAACAAAAGCAGAAGATGTTTTAGTGAGTTTGAATATATAACAAATAGAAATTATGGCAAAACTACTGAAATAAGTTGCAATACACTGAAATTCTCCTTTACCAAGACACATGACGTTGTTCAGAGTTCTATATCATATGAGCATTTACCTTTATGCTCGGTCTGTGACAGCCCCAGTCTGTGCTCTGCGTGTCTTACATTCGAGTTACAGAGCTGAGGATCGGATTTTCTGAAAATGTATATTTGTTGATCTTTAAAAATCTTGAGAAACTTTTTTGTTGTGCAACAGATGTATTTTTTTTATCCGCGGATAGTTAGAGGAGTGTTTGAGGATTCTGGAAATACTTTCAGAACAGCACTAAGTCCTGTTAAATGACCTTCTAGGTTTTAAAAATCGCCGGGTATTTATTTTTTTTGGGAAAATTGGGTGCTTAGCTCTGTGACTCAAATGTAATACATGGGAGTCACAAACCAGGGGTAGGTCTGTGAATGCTGAGCAAAGCTCCGTCCTCGCCTCACTTTAACTACAGTGAAGAAATCTGACTGCCAAACAGCCATCCCTCCGAGCCCACTGAACTGTTTATAGAAAATCTTTCAGCTGAGCACATTTCATGCATCAGGCTCCATCAGACCTCTCATGAACAATTAGCAGTACTAATAGGCTTTCAAATAGAGATACCGTTTATCTCTCCTCACAAAAGTTGTTTGTAAAAAAAAATGTTTTAAATTGATCCACATGTTGAAACATTTATGAAGCTTGTGTTAAACTTGCCACTGAGCAAGACTGTGTAGAGCCGAGCCGCCATCGATCGCGGCCAGAAACACGCAGCCATGCTGAAAGTGACGAACCTAATGCATCCCTTAGGAGCCGCGGTGATAAAGGGTTCAGACGTGTGTCTGCAGCCTTCCACCGCTACGCTGAAAGTACAGAGAAAATTACTGAGTTTTAGGAAATCAATGAGCGTTATATTCTGAAATTAAGGGAAATCATTATTATTTTCATTGTCATCCTCCGAGGAAATGCAAAAAAAAATCAAGCAATCAAGCAAGCTGTGAGCAGGCACGACGGAAAAAGTTGTGCATGGCTGACTGAGTGAAGACGTGAGAGACACAGGCAGCTGGCTCACTGAGCAGTCATCTGTGAGTGTGAGTGTGTGTGTGTGTGTGTGTGTGTGTGTGTGATTTTCAGCCGCTCCAAATGAAATTAGCCGTCAAGCCGAGTCCTTTAGCAGCAGTCTGCAGCAGAGACTCAAGGTCAGACTCGCTGATTCTGCTGATGCATTTTTATTCTCCGGAGCCAGCGCCAGGCTGCCGGATGAGGGGTTACCGCTACCCACCTACCCCTCTGCTCATTCCCACTTCCATTCATCCTCTGCACGCACTCCCGTCCCTCCATTATCACCCCGGTCCTCCCTGGCAGGGGAGTGTGCATTTACCCGTTAAATTAGGTGGGGAAAGGAGGGGGTCGGAGTGCCTGGATACCCTTGCCGACGTGCGGCGGGGAGATGGATAGGCTAAGGTGCCCTGATTTCCCATGTGACTACAGTAATTGTGTTATAATGGAGGTGGGAGCTGAGTGGCCATCAGTAGAGGGACAGAGGTACAAAGCTCTTGGCTACGCGTCCCCCTCCTTCCTGTCGCCGTACAGAACAGTAGACCACAGACTGAGACAGCAGGGGATTGTGGGTATGATGTCTGTGTTCATGCAATTTAATACACAGTCGGAGCTTCTAGAGGTGAGGGATTTTTACCAGCGTGTGCACCCCAGCTTGTTCATGTTTGTATCTTGAGCCACTGACTTAATGCTACAGTTTGCAACCACATTAGCCTCAGGCAGGTAGCGAAGTGTTGCACCTCATCACCATCAGTTGGTCAAGTTGCCGTCTCAACACTTGTTAGCCCACTTGATGAGCTTGAAACTGAAGCAGCGTGAAAACTGCTTCTTGCCTCTGCGGGCTAATGTCACCGGAGATTAATCTACTGATGTTTTTTTCTGTAGTTGTCGTTTACAAAATTATTCATTTACTTCATTGGTTGTTAAATATAATGGCAAATTCTCAGCACAAGTTAACAGAGTTTCAATGTCATGGACCGGTAAAAAAGCAAGCAATGTTTTGCATTTGTAAAGCCGTACCCAGAAAAGATCTGGGATTTTTATTCATTGAATTAGAATCATCTCATTTTCTTTCTTTTTTTTAAGATTCTTTTTTGGGCTTTCATGCCTTTAATGATAGTGAGAGTGATGGTTATGAAAGGAGAGAGAGAGATGGGATGACATGCAGCACAGGGCCGCAGGTCGGATTCGAACCCCAGGCCGCTGCAGTAAGGACTCAGATATCTAAGCAAAAAACAACTTTAGTAGAAGTTAAAGTCACCTTTTAGAATATTAATTGAGAAAAAGTCTTGCCGTTTGAAATTTACTGGACTTAAGTATCAAACAGTAATTTTCTGATATTAAATGTACTTCAGGATTGAAATTAAAAGTTCGAGCAAAAAAAAAAACATTTGCTTCTGGTTGCGAAGTAAATTTGCATTCAAAATGCAGTTCACCTTGGTGAACTTTCAGTTAAAAAAATCGTTGTGGCAGGCGATGGTCACTCGCCTGAATTCGCGCATGTGTGACCATGCCCTTATTATTCCTCTTAACAGGCACACCACCTTAAAAATGGAGGCTTCCTTCCCTTGTAGTTGCAAATAGCATGTAGCATGTAGCATGATGCAGCCTGCCTGGACTTGAGCAAAAATCGTTTGTTTGCACTTGCCCATCACGTGAATGATGTAACTTGCAAGCTAGGACCACTGATCCACCAAACCTGTTTGCTTGCAATAGTAACGAGTAACGAAGATGCTTAGGGGAAATGTGTCCGAGTAAAAGTTTACATTTTATTTAGGAAATGTATCGGAGTAAAAGTGAAGGTTGACAGAAGTAGAAAAATTTAAGTAAAGTACAGATACTCCCAAAACACACTTCAATACTAAGATACTTAAAGTACTGTAATAAAGTATTATGACTTTGTTACATTACACCAACGCTTGACCCACATTACAGACTAAAAGTCCATTCCTTTTTTTAATCTGTCTCCTGCAAGTCCCCAACTTTATGGAGTGATATACTAAATTGCTGGAGTAAACTTTTAATGACTCATTTAATGAGTAGCTTTCAAAATGAGAACCATTTTCTGTGGACAAATTCATTGACTTGAATCTGTAATGTCATCAGAGGTGTCAAAGATGCAGAACACAGACAATCTGCACTTAAAAAAATGCAATGATGTTTATTCTGCACATTTAGCAGCTGACAATAACACATTTGTTTTGTGATTGACCTCCTGTTCCCCCTCTCTTCTGTCCTGTGCATTTAGGCACCATGAGACCAGTGCAGAGGAACTTCTACGAGCCGTCGTCCGCCCCGGGGAAAGGCGTGGTGTGGGAGTGGGAGAACGACAACGGCTCGTGGACGCCGTACGACATGGAGATCTGCGTGACCATCCAGAACGCCTACGAGAAGCAGCACCCCTGGCTTGACCTGACCTCTCTGGGCTTCTGCTACCTCATCGACTTCAACAGCATGTGTCAGACCAATCGGCAGAGCCAGCGCAAGCGACGCCTGCGGAGACGCATGGACCTGGCCTACCCGCTCATCATGGGTTCCATCCCCAAGTCTCAGTCGTGGCCCGTGGGGGCCAGCTCCGGGCAGCCCTGCTCCTGCCAGCAGTGCATTCTTGTCAACAGCACGAGAGCGGCCTCTAACGCTATCCTGGCCTCTCAGCGGCGCAAACTCTACGGAGGGACAGCGGGCAACCCAGGCGCTGCGGGAACCCTCGCTGTAGTGCGGCAGAGCAACACCTTCGCTGGAACCTCCCTCTGGTCACCAACATCCTCCTCCTCCGGCCCCAACAACATCAACATAAGTATGGGCGGCGGGCAAGCCAAAGCTGAACAGGTGCAGTTGCCGCTGTCCTCTGCCAACTTCCCCTGTTCCCCCGTGATGCCATCTCTTTCATCCGTCCACGGCCACCACGCTCTCACCATCAACGGACAGAACAACCTGAACCGGCCGGGCACCCAGCGCATTTCCATGGGCACTGCCAGAGGAGCCATCCCACCAGGGTAATGATGTCTGCAAACACAATCACTCATTCTCCTTATTTTCTAATTTGGATTTTCTGGAGTCTGTAGTAGCCTGTCTCTTCTTATAATGCGTGCATAATGCTCGGATTCGGTTGAATTTACAGTTCAGCTGAGGCAATGGGAGGATATAAAAAGCAAAGAGACAATCTCCGTTTCTGCTTGTCTGCTTCACAAAGCTTCGGCCTGCATGTGTCTGGTGTATTGTACTCTGTCATTTTCTGACTTTCTCTACCTCTCTCTCTCTCTGCTGATTTATGACTACTCGCATTAACATGCTGATCAATGGATCTGCAGAAAAAGCCTTGGGTCCAGCTGATTTTAGCGAGGAAGAACCCCTTCCTTTCACATGTGTGTCTGCCATGGTTGCTGCTCCATAATGAGCTTATGTTGGCCCCAATAGGCGTGAAATACTGCAGCTCTTCTGGATCGTTCTGTTGCCTCCGCTTTGAACTAATTTGTCACTATCACTCTACGCTGTGGTTGTTGTGTCATGGGATGAGAAAAATCTGATACTGTATGTGGAATATCTTGATCTTTGTGTGTAGCCGCGTCTGTGTTTTATGGTTATGGTGTGTGTGTGCACGGTCAGGCATGTGAAGCGGGGCTCTGGTGTGGCTGTGGAAACCTATTTGCCATGGAGGCAGAGCTCCACTGGGGAAGAATGAATAATGGATCAAGGAAAAATGGGAGCTTCAGCTGAGCGCTCTGACCTCAGAGCGATTCAGCGAAAGGAGCCGAGGAAAAAGAAGTGTGCCTAGCGTTGTAACCGATACTTCAGTCCCCTATCCTGCTTTCTTTTACTAAAATAAACCCTCTCCTGATCTAATTTGATTCCATTTTGTTCTCGCCGCTCATGGGGAGAGACACACTTACTGCATGTTTGAATAATACCGTCCTTCACCCATTAGGCACACATGCTTTCACTTTCTGTGGCCTAATTCTGTGTCACTGAAAGGAAACGTGCATGAGGTTTTTGCTCATCATAGCAGGCCTTGACCTTGTTTTATACAGCGAGCAGGTGGAAATTGATGCGTTTCTGTGCAAAAGTACATGTGATGGAGAAAACCAGCATGGGATGACCTATTCGGGGACGTTTCGTCTGTATTTTAAGAATACAGTGAAAGCTCAGGTGAGCGTTGAGTTGTGGATTAAATCTGAGTTTTTCACCTCGCAGTACAAAAGGTTTTTTTGCGGGTTGGAGAGAGCGAGAGGGAGGAAGCGACAGGGGGGTGAGGTGGAGTGCGCCGGTTCCCAGGCGAGTGGCTCGACATACAGGATGAGTGTGGTTAACATACACGCAGCAGGACATGAGAGCTCAAACATACACACACAAACTGAAATGTGAATTCACTTGCGCATTCCCACGAGCGTGCTACAGACTGATAACAGAGGAACCCACACAGAATGTAAAACATCAGATGTGTTTTTCGCACACCCACACCCAAATATAACTGTTGCTGGGTGTGAGGAAGGTATTTGGCACGCTGTGGCTTGTTTACATGAGTTTATGTTGCTGCTTTACACACACTAACAACCATACTCTATCTGTATTTCTACCATACATTTACATTTCAGAAAATACTATTACATAGGATTGATTTCATCTGTGCAAAAGTGTGTTTTTATGACCCCTGTATCATTGAAGATGTTCAAATATTGATTTTTTATTGTCTGAAGAAACCACTGGTTGTCAGCTATAAAAGGTAGGGGGGGGGTTGTGTTGCTTCATGCATCGGTCTTGCCTGCACAAATATTAGAAGTGGCACCATCTGCTGGTTTGTGTAAACACATGAATTTATCTTATTACTAGGGGTGACACAGCCCACTATATCACCGCCCGGCCGCCTTCAAATGTTATAAACTGAAGACCTGTGAAACAAGGTCATGTACAGTAACGACAGATGCAGGCTGCTATAGATTTTTTTGAATTATTTAGCACACACTTAACACTTCTGCTGCATGTGCCAAACACAGGAAACGGCCAGGGCTGTGGTCGAAAAGTCTTTTCTGCTTAGGAAGGTTCCTAACGAAGTGAAATGACCCAGAATTATCTCAGTAGCAGCCATGATAAGAGCTGTTCGAATGCTCTAAATGCTAAGGAAAGGTGCTTCAATGCTTCCATTCTTATCTCCGTTAGCATAGGATACACTGGACCATCCTTTACCAAAGGAAAGGAGATAATGCAGCCCCACAATTCCTTGCAGCCGTAACATTAAAAAAGCGACGCACCGCTCTGCCCTTCACGAAAACGAACAATATGCTTATCTTGCAATTTTCGTTTCTTTTTCTTTTTAATAATTTATTTATTTTGAACATGTAAAAACAAATTAAGAAGAACAAATGAAATGAACAGTAAACATATAGCAAACTGTCAATTAACAAATAATCAACATAAATAAATATTACATGTCTTAAAAGGAGTAGGAAGAAGTACAGCCTGCACATGATCCTACCACTTCTCTATAACTCAAACAATTAACTCAATATTTATCATATATTCCTTTGGTAATGATGTAATATTTCACCGGTTGTCCACGTTAGGTAAGACAATCCTTTATCATATGTTGATGTAAAGTGTTACAGCAGCAGAAGGACCTGTGGTATGTCGCTTTCACACACCGTGGTTGAAGCAGCCGGTCCATGAAAGAGCTATTTAAGAACGCACGGGGGGAAGCAGCGCCTTTTGTAGTCCATCTTTGGAATATTGTAGTTTCACCACAGCAGACTCGCAACACGAACATCCGCACTTACACTAGGCTCCAATTACAGAGCCTAGTGTAAGTGCAGTCTCCTCCTTGAATTCTCCTTCACATCTTTCCTTGACCTCATGACGTTTTCCATTCAAAGTCAAAGGAAAGTGGTTAGGAAAAGACATTAGGAAGTCAGTTTTTGACTTTTCAACCGCAGCCCCTTCTTACTTACTTACTGTTGACTTCACTGTGAAACATTAAAGTATTAGGCTGCAATTTTTCATTAGAAAAGCAGCAGAGTTTCACATGTTAGAAGCTATAAAGATTGATGATTACATGGTGTGATGACACGTGATAATATTGAATTATCTGTCTGTTAGAAAGATAAAGAAACACATTTTGAGTAGAATGAATGCGGAAAGATTGTCGCAAGATCTCTGGGGATTTTTCTCATGTCTTTTTTTTTTTTTTTTGTCTGCCAAACCACTTCCTCTTGTGCACTTTCTTCGTGCACATTTGGTATTTAACTGGGTTGAGACATGCGCTGCTTTGTCGTCTGACAAAATGGATAATTGTGGCTGCGTTTGTATGCTGCCATTGGCTGTGTTTACGAGTTCCACTCTGCTCGTGTTAAGACTGCTCGTCTGAGTGTTGGCCGGAGGGCTGCGTGTGGAGTGCAGAGATCATTATCCCTCGGCGGGCTGCCGCACCGCTCTGCTCTGGCGCTCACCACAAGATAAAAATTAATATTGAAATTAATGAATAAATCATGAGAGCTCATCTGGACTAAACTGATGCAATTTGGAAATCCTTGGTGTCATTATTGCTTATTCTCAGGGCATTTCAGGTGCATTGGGAAGTGCATTACCCACATTGTAACCCCCTCCAACCCCCTCTCTCAGTGTAGCAGGGGTAGGGCTTGCCTCCGCTACTCACATCAATACGCAATTAAACACTCCTGGAGCTCTCTCTCTCTCCAACCCCCCTCTCACTGTCTTTATGGTGCATAATAAACAGATGAGGAGATATTAGTCCTCCGTCAGCACTTTCCTAACTAGGCCTAATGTGGCTTCTCTATTTGGGGAATCACATCGCTCTCAATCTGATTAAGTCCTCAAGGCAGGCTGGAGATTCCCCCAGGAAAGGAAGGATGATACTGAGCAGGAGACAGAAGAAGGACAGTGACCCTCGTGCCCTGACCTGACAGGGGCCATAAATAATGTGGTGTTAATGGGCTAGGTATGCAGGGGGCTGGATTTATCACGTAATTGCATCGGTTTTAGGTCAGAAATTACAGCACGTGAAATACTGCCATAGGAAATGGAAATTCTCCCGCAGCACACTACTGTCCTCTAGCAAAGGTTTGAGTGTAGCCAGGCTCTCGATGGACAGAAGGGAGCGAAGAAGTGAACACGGGAAGAGAAGAATTAGAGTTGGCAGGGCGAAAGAAATGCAGAGGTGATGAGGTTCAGTCAGGTTCGCTGATGGTGCCTTGTCAGTGTTGTGGTGGAAAGGTCAAAGGTCTGCTCTTGTTTACTCTGACGATGAGCTATAATGGCTTGTAAGATGTGAGCACGAGCCAACGCAGCCTATTGTTCAGGATCATTGGATACTCTCTGCATTGACTCTAGCATAGAGAGAGATTAGTAACGACAATGGATTTTGATGCACTCCCAATGGGGATGGTGGGAGAGGGTGAGGAATAAGCAGCAAGAGGGAAGAGTTAAAGGGATAGTTCTGGTGTTTTGAAGTGGGGTTGTATGAGGTACTTATCCATAGTCAGTGTATTACTTACAGTAGATGACGGTCAGCACGTCCCCAGTTTGGAGAAGAAGACAGGAGTACCAGTACAGGAGTAAAGCAATGTACTGCTGTGGACAGGGCCGGCAGCAAAATGTATTTTAGCCGCCTAAAAGAAAAGCCCACCTAAAAAAATATATATCAGTTTAAGTGTACGCTATATTTATAATATTTTTGCCAGTTTACCTTACTGTGAGACAGTTATACAGTCTATGTTTCCGACAGGGATTGAAGCCATTATCTATGCTCCGCAAGGCAACCAGACTCCATTGAAAAAAATAGTATTTTTACCTTGCAGAAGAAGGGGTGTTGCTGGTTGACCGCTGCCTCGATCAATTAGTTTGTTTGTGTTATTATGTGACTTAAGTTAGTTTGGATTCACCAGAGTCACATAATAGCACAAACAAATTAACCGATTGATGCAGCGGTAGACCAGCAACTCCCTGTTCTGTGAGGTAAAACTGCAGTTTCTTTCAATGGAGTCTGGTGGCTTCAGCGAGAGCATAGATTGGTACAACGGCTACAGTTACCCATCAGAAAGGGCCGTCTGACGGCAAGGTAAAGCAGAGAAAACATTCAAAATTCAGCATACACTTAAACTGATATTGATTTTTTTTTTTTTATTGAGTCGTTCTTTTGGGTGTCTAAAATATGTTTTGCTGCCGGCCCCGTTCACAGCAGTACATTGCTTTGCTTCTGCACTATAACTCCTGTCTGCTTCTCCAAACTGGGGGCGCCGACCGTCATCTCCTGAAGTTAATACACTGACCATGGATAAATACCCTTGAAATCAGCCAGCATTAGGGATTGCCAGTGGAGTGTGAGGAGTTGGCATGTGTCTTAAACCCCAGCGCTCCAGGCATAGCCAGGACAGACCGGGTCAGCAGCTCCTCCAGAGGTGCACATTGCTGGAGAAAAAAAAAAAACAAGTCAAGAGAAAAGAGCTCAGCAGTGCGCAGAAAGACATGACGGGTGGCAGCTGCTGCACACAGGCTACAGGTTGACTGGCTGGTATCAGACGCAGCCTTGTATAACAGCAATGTCTGCAGTGCATAGATCGGTAATCACACGCTTTACAGAAATAATGTAGTGCAGCACAATGGGAAATTGCTTGCAAGATGTGGATCTATCTGTCTCTATATACACTGTAAATAAGTGTGTTAGCTTGTTTCTTTCGGTCTAGCAGATAATGATCATCAGTAGCTGCTGCCGGTGGATTTTTGGTGGTTGTGCAATCACACAGCGTGCAGCTGTTTCATCCACATCGCATATTTATTATGCAATACACTCTCCAGGCTGATGCTGAGATTTTTGCCAGAATTGGAAAGCAATAAAGATGAAAAGCATTCCTAATTAATGTTATGCTATGGATCCTTGACAGATCCTCCGTACTGTCTGCTTGTAGGAGTGTGCGGTTTGTGCAGACGGCACACAATGAGATGGTGTTAAGGGCTCTTGTGGTCTGCCGTCTCATTTCTTCTCCTAATGAAAATTATTTGTTTGATCGCAGCGCTCTCGCTGAACAAGCCAAATTATACATGCACCCATAAGGGGGGGCGTCTTGTTCATGGTGTGTTTTGATTTAATTTAGGCTTAAGTGCATGTTTAAATGAAGGAGGAACTCTCCCTCTGGGCAGGACTTAAGTTGGTTTTATCAGAGTATCAGATTCTGCTTTAGCCAATCACTCTACTTTTCATATTCATGTTTGATAATGTGTTTGTCACTTCCTTTACCTTAAGGGAACAGTGTGTAGCATTTAAGGCAGGGGTCTCGAACAAGTAGCTTACGAGCTACCAGTATCTCCCTATCCGTTTCTGAGTGGCTCGCTAAAGCTTCAAAGAATATGTACAGAAATTTGATAAGACAAAGACACTTTGTAAAACCTTTTTAAATTTCTATCCAATCAAATTCACAAACATCTTGCCTCCTTCTTATGGAGGATGGAACCTGCCAAAATCAAAGATAAATGAATAAATAAATATGACGATGACTCTATAAATAAATAAATGTCATTAAATGCAGCAGAAATAATATTAAAAATAAATGTAGCCATTAATTAATTGATAAAATGTGATATAAATTGATATTTGTGTTTTCATTTCCTTCTTTATTCATTTATCTTTGTATAAATTCCCTTATTTATTTTTTCTTTATATTTAAATGTGTGTATTTATGTATTTATGCATTTATGTATTTATTTATTTATGCACAATTTAATTTATTTATTTTGCCCAAACGTATTTATTTCTGTAATGCAAAATAAATTAATAATCGCAAAAATAAATAAATCAATTTAAAAATAAATACATAAATAAATAAAAGGGAAAATTAAACAGAATAGTAGATAAATAAAGGAATAATACAAAGATAAAAAAATAAAGAAGCAAATACACTCATTTCCTTCTTTATTAATTTATCTTTGTATAAATTCCCTTATTTATTTTTTATTTATATTTAAATGTGTGTATTTATGTATTTATGCATTTATGTATTTATTTATTTATGCACAATTTAATTTATTTATTTTGCCCAAACGTATTTATTTCTGTCATGAAAAATAAATTAATAATCGCAAAAATAAATAAATCAATTTAAAAATAATACATAAATAAATAAAAGGGAAAATTAAACAGAATAGTAGATAAATAAAGGAATAATACAAAGATTAAAAAAAAAATAAAGAAGCAAACTAAAACAGAAATATCAATCTATGTCACATTTTATCAATTAATTATTGGCTACATTTATTTATATTTTTTTAATATTATTTTTACTATATTTAATGACAGATTTATTTATTTATTGATTGATTTACTTTGGATTTTGGCAGGTTCTGTCCTCCATACCTTCTGACACAAAATATTTTTTTTTGTCAATCAGCTGTTAATTAAACGAGTTGCGCTGCTTTCACGTTTTGTTACATCAGTGACGCTGTAACATTAGGCGATGTTAGCAGACTAGCAAGAGAACACCAGATTTGACAATGACTGCAAAAATAGGCAGGCCATTAAAAGGTTTTTTGAAGAATGGCTAACAGAGTATTTATTCATGAGTGTGTATGACAAATATGTATGTCTCATTTGCGGTGCGAGCGCGTCAGTTGGTAAAAGATGTAACATTGAATGAAAACAACAGTGTCTGTTTAGAGGGCCAACGCAGCAACAGAGGCTTTGTTTGGTGGTCTGAAGTGGTCATCTTAACAAAACACAAAAAGCCCTTCGTCTATGGCGGGATTGTAATAGAGGCGATGGCTGAAATGTTACTAAAGGACTATAAAAGAAAGACAGAAATGATGTCTGCTATTGGAGATGTACAACTGGGTGCTCTGAGTAGCTCTCGGCCACTGTCATTTTGTCAAATTAGCTCTAAGAAGGAAAAAGGTTGGAGACCCCTGATTTAGGGGGATCTATTGGTAGAAAAAGAATATAATATTATATTATAAGTATGTCTTCTGTAGTGTATAATCACCTGAAAATAAGAATCAGTGTTTTTCCTTTTCTTTAGAATGAGTCGTTTATATCTACACACCGGCTGCCATGTTTCTACTGTAGCCCAGAGCAGACAAACCAAACACTGCTAGATAGGGCCATTCACGTTTTCGCGTCGGCCAAATCCTACACACTGCACCTTTTAAACATTTTCCTTAGCAGTGAAAACAAACAGAATAGCTCTCATACTGGTGCTTTCATTGAGTGAAGGGCAGCCGGGTGGTATCGACTGGTTAGTTACAAGCAGCGACTGCAGTAGGTGAGTTCACCCGTTAATTCCTCCGCTGCGGTTGAAGGTGCGAAATCACTCGCTGTAGTCTTTGCTTTAAACTATATTCCAGCACCCAAAGTCAAACCTGTCTCGGTTTCACACCCCTGAATTCGACATCCAGCCACAAGGTGTTTATCGCATCTGAAAATCACTGATATAACTTTCATTTATTTCGACTCGCATCATTCTTGCACAAGACAGGAGTCGGCCGATCCTGGTCTCTGGTCCACTGGTGTGAGACACAGTGTGCAATACTAGAGATGCAGTAGGACACATCAGCCTAAGCCAGGCCCCGCATCCCTTTCTGTTATTGCACTCAGCTTATTGAAGGGCTTCTCCTGGCACAGGAACAGAGGCTCTCGCTAATATCAAAGCAGTCTCTTGATGCGGATTTGTGAAACGCCTGAGAGCTGCAGGGCCAGAGATCTCAGTCGCTCGCTTCATGGTCAAAGAGCAGGGAGATTTAGAAGTATGTGTGCAGTAGTGTGTGTGTGTGTGTGTGTGTGTGTGTGTGTGTGTGTGTGTGGTTGATAAATTGAAATGACCAACAAGTGGCTTAGAGAGTAGTGCACCATTTACACCTGTTCGTTTCATGTAACTTTTATCTAGATCTGTATCTAAGACCATCTCCTTAAAGTGGCAGTAGGCAGTATATGTTTGACATCATTTGGCAAAAAATCCATAATAACCTTTCAGCATATTGTAATTCAAGTGTTCTGAGAGATAACTAGACTTCTGCTCCTCCTCATGGCTCTGATTTCAGGCTTTAGAAAATCTAGCCCGTGACGGGAGACTTTGACCAATCACAGGTCATTTCATTGAGAGAGTGTTCCTATTGGCTGTGCTCCGGTCATGTGACCAGAACTTGGTGTTCCTTCACCAGATTTCACAATGGTGGCGGCATCACAAACTTTCTCATTTTACAGCTAAACCGTGCACTACAAGATGATTCTGAAAACATTTGAGGCGAGAAATAGGCATTACAGTAATAGAATATTGATTCATATTTGATCAGCGCTGCCTAGTTTGACTGTTTGGTCGGAGTTCGTGAGTGATTGACAGCTGGCTCTCATGGACAGCGGACCTCAGATCAGCTCTTACTGCTTGTTTTCCTCCGGTCTGTGAAATCTTGCAGATGCCTTTATAAATCCATTATAAATTTGACCACTCAGGGTGCTGTGGAGCATTTTTTTAATCAGTGTGTCCCGGCTTTCTTTCTTTTTTTTTGCACACATACGAGGATGTCCATAGCTTTACACAAGCATAAGCCAGCGAGTGACACGATACACATCGCTGCTACGACAGTTATGTGAATATGTGGTGGGATAAAGATGGTAACAGAATAAACTGAGTAGATTTACAAAATGATTAATTTGTAAAAATCGAATGTACTGACAAAGGTTTGAGCATGCAACTAGCTAGCTAACACTATGTCTACGATAAGCTCCAGAGATGGCAAAAACAAGCACTTTTAGAGGACGTAATTGACGGTGCCAGCTTGCCCCAATAGGATTACATTGTAGCTTGTGAGCAGCTGCTGTCTACAGCGCTCTCCCTCAATACCGGACCAATTTCAGAAGTCGCTATTAGTCAGTTAGACACAAACAAATATGGCAAAATAGGGTCCAGGTTTGAAAAATACCAAACTTACCTTTTAAGCTGCTAAATGCTCCACTTTGTTCACCAGACAGTCGCTAACAGTCTGTCCGCTCCTGGTGCCCGGTATAGTGTACTGTACATAAAGTTCATCAGAGATTATTAACTTTTTTTTCATTTAAACAGCAACCCAAAGACACACAAAGTAGCTTCTGGATGTAAGAAATGATCAGGTTTAAATGGGGTGATTGTATCCTGAAGCTGGACTTGACTTGATGCTTTGGTTGCTGCCTCACATCCAATCTGGTGTGATTTTCTTGTTGCTTCTTTGCTGAATTGTAATGTGATTTATACAAGATATTGATGTAATTGAAGTTTTAATGAACCCCACATTTCCATCAAATAACTTAACTTTGATTATTGTTACTTGAGTTGGCTTGTCACACACTTTTAGCCAGAGGAAAGGAAACTTGCTCCCAAGCTCTGCGTCTCCGTGGCCCTCTCCGTGTGATGCTGGTTGAATCGAGGCCTCGGCCCTCTGAAAAGAGACTCACTGACTTGTACGCTCATATTAATGCCTCAAGTGCTTTTTTCCGCTCTGCTCCACAGATCTGGAAGAGTGCGCAAGTCAACTGTCTTTGTCGTCTGTGTTCGCCGTGAACTCCAGCCTCTCCAAATGTCATCCTGAATCAGGCTCTGCTGCAGTGCTTTGTACATGAGTCAAGCTGTCTCATCCCATCGCAGTTGTCTCTGTCTCTGTGGTGAAGCACATGTGACATTTTAACTTGAGTGTTTTTTGTGGCATGCAGCGCAGAATGAGCTGCCGTTCTCACTTTTCTCAGCTGTGGCACAACAAGCAGTGGTGCCAGATCAGGGACAATTTACTGTCCAATTTAGAGGTCACAGGGCCGTTTAAAGAACGTGTGAAAGAGAGATTTCGCTTTTTAAAGAGGAACAAGAATGGACTGGCACATCATGAAGTGCCCCGTAACCGCACAGAGGAGATGATCAGTGTTTTCTGTAGATCTTGATGTCTCCAAATGGCCACTAGAGGTGGTAGTATGACCCTGTATGATGGGAGCTAGTCACATTATGTGGCCATGAGGTACTTCAAAAAATCTAAAAAGTTGTTTTTTTCTTTCCTTTTGTAGAGTTCCTGCCCTCCCAGTAAAGAACCTGACTGGATCTGGACCAGTCCACCCAGCACTAGCAGGTTAGTCAACATTCACAACTAAAAAGAGCGCTTTTTGTGGTCAAACTCTTATTGCTCTTGAAAGACATTTACAATCAGTGCTTTTTTCCACTCTTCTGTGTGTGTCTGTGTGTGTGTGTCCATATGTATCAGGTATGACAGGTATCCTGATGTGCGCTGCAGGTCTGCCGGTTTGCCTGACTCGGGCCCCCAAGCCCATACTGCACCCACCACCCATCAACAAGAGCGACATGAAGCCTGTGCCAGGGATCAATGGCATGCGCCGCAAAACCAAGAAAAAGCACCTGAGGAGAGGTAAGATGGAGGGCAGTGTTCATTTTGGCAGCTATTTTAGATTTAGTCTTAGTCTTAAAACAAAAATGCTTATTAGTTTTAGTCACCTTTCAGTTATTTTTATCCTCCATAGTTTTAGTCAACGACAACTCAAAACGTTTTAGTCCAGTTTTAGTCACCGAAAAGTCTTTCGATTTTAGTCAAAATGTTTTCTCTCTGAATTTTGGCAGCTATTTTTTTTTTTATTAAATCTTAGTCCTGTTTAGTCATCAGATTATATTGAAAATGTTCTGTCATTTTAGTCAAACTTATTTCACACAAAACTTTATTTTCAGAAAAACACAGGTTGAATGATTAAGACTGCAGCTTTGCAAACCGTTACTCTGAGTCCTCCTGACTGCGCTCATTAATGATGCGTCATCAATCACACCCACCGGTCTGCCCCAACATGTGAAAATATACGTTACCGAACCACCCAAACCCAACCCGACCGGCAAACCGCCAACTTTATGCATTATAGTAGCACAATTGTCAGGATTGAGGTGTCAGACAAGAAGGACAGAGACGGACTGAGCGCCACCTGTGTGTGTTTGAGACAGAGAGAGTGACAGAGAGAGGAGAAGAGAAGGTGGAAGGTGTTTTTAAACTACACTTCAGTCTCGTCTTTTTTCGTCAACGATATTGCATGTTTGATTTCGACACCGTTAGTTTTTAATGCCGGCGGTGCCATCCCTTCATCGTCTCGATTTAGTCATGGAAAAAGAGATCGTTGTTGAACATATTTCGTCACAGTTTTTGTTAACGAAATTAACACTGATGGAGGGAATCAAGGAGTGACCAAAGAAGTGTAAATGCTACTGTTGTGTTTTTATGAAGTATATTGTGTGTTAGTGAATACATTCAAAATGCTCTGAGTAGAGGAATAGATCAACCACTGATAGCCAGCAGACGTTCTCTGTCCTGTCAGGCTTTGCAGACTGTTTCCGTATCAGCTGATTTCTGTTGTTTAGCATGCAAACAAAACCAAAGCTGTTTTTTTATTGTGATCATAATTGTTCTTTAAAAGCCTCTCATTTAAGCTCTGTTACAATAAATCTAACCTCACCCGAGTTCACTGATGATTAGTTAGGAAAGCAGTCCTTTACCTTTCAGAAAGCTCCTATAAAATTTAATGATGATTGATAGTTGAGATTTACGAGCAAATGCCGTGAAAGTGTTAATGTAACAATTTTATAGGTGTTACACAACATGCAGATTGACAGAGGAAAGGCAAGTAATTAACAAGGCGCTGTTGTACTGAGCTGGTCTGAGAGAGGATCTGGTGTTTAGTAGGACGGCTTTGTGCTTGAATAAGTGCTGGTCGATGGAAGCCGTGGAAACCGCCGGCCTCCCAAGGGAGTCTTTGTCCTAATTGATCAGTGAGGCTGTTGGGTTTCCATCCCTGCACCGTGGTTGTCCTCTTCAACCCTTCAGAGCAGATGATGATGCAGCAACGCTTTGTTTTACAGGTCCCATAGTTTCCAATAATTCACTAGGAAAGAAAATATATGTGATCGTAAATTTACAGCAAGGTTCCTGCAAAGGATTATGTCTCCAATTCCAATGATAAATGAATAATGACCTAATATTTAGGGGGGTTTAAATGGAGCAGTTTCTTCGTGGAATCTCCTCTGAAAATCAATAACTTCTGATGAACTCAACACAACTAACTCAAAGAAGACGAAGAGTTTATAGCCATAGCAGCTTATGTGAGGCTTTAACATTACTTAGGCACAGAGATGGTGCAAGCTTAATGCTAACGTCAGCATGCTAACACGGCGGACCGACATTGCCATACCCTGAAGCCATGCTGCTTAGGGGTGTAAGAAAATGAACATGAGTATTGCGATAATATGTTGTGAGATATTGTGTCGATTCTCCAAAACACTGTATCAATTTTTGATTAACCTTTTAAAAAGCCTGCTGCCGGGCCCGGCCGATAGTCGATCTTTCGGACGTTGTAGCAAGCTCAGTTTTAAAGCTAGAGTTAAGCTACTGGCATCATATGAAACTAAAAAGACCATGTCATAATAGCTTGTCGCTAAGGAGGCTAAGTAACGCTCCAGAGTTACACTAAATCTTGCCAAGGAAAATCTGGCATGGCCATATTCATAGGGGTCTCTTGACCTCTGACCTCAAGATATGTGAATGAAAATGGGTTCTATGGGTACCCACGAGTCTCCCCTTTACAGACATGCCCACTTTATGATAATCACATGCTGTTTGGGGCAAAAACCATGCATTGTTTTGCATGCATGTTATTTTTGCCTATTATAAAATACTGTATTTCTGACTGTGTGTGACAGTTTTCCACAGTCTCGCTTACAGTATTGCAATACACTGAATCGTCTAGTATCATCTAGTACACAGTCCTAATGCTGCTAGCATTTTGTCTCTATTTTCCACTTATAATTAGTTCCAAATTGCATAGTCCTTTCCAGATAAAATCTTTGGAAACTATTTGGAAATTGTGGACCTTTTTAAAATGTGTCACCAGTATAGATTGAGGAATGAGGCAGCAGCCAAATGTGCAACCTGTTTGTGCCGTCTGAGTGTGAACTCTGAGATACTGGAAGGCTGTGAGGGGAATGGAGATGTGTTTTTTCTCATGCAGGGAGATTTGGGCTTATCCTTCCGTCTGCTTTCTGTACAGAAAAAGGTCAGAGGGGCTTTTGATCCAGTTAATGAAGCCATCAAATAGCAATAGTATTAAAAACAAATTCATAATTGAGTCTCTTCTATCTTTCTCCTCCTTTTTTCTGTTTTCTCTTCTCCCTCTCTTCACAGCTCTCTGCTTCCTCTGTCTTCCCTACCCATGTACCTTTTTTTTTCGCTCAGTCTGTCTCTCTCCACCGCTCCCCCTCCCTCTGTTCGCTGGCTGTCCCTCAAATGAACAAACAAAGGCTCCGGGCGAAAAGAGGTTGCCTGTAAGCGTATTAGGGGTGTAAGCTGTGGGTGTGCTCTCAGCCATGCTAGCCTGGTTGCACACGGGGATTATCAGAGAGTGTGGGGATGGCTGGGTTGTTATGTGCCAGTTTGAAGGTGACCTCCCCTTCAACATCACAGACATGTATACTACATTCACTGCAGTCACGCTCAGGCCAGAGCGGCCGCTGAAACTGATGAAAGTTTGCCCATCGAGATCTAGCGGTTATTCTCTTGTGTTCAAATGACAAGCAAACGCCATCCAGTGGTCCATCTTGCCCTTTTTTTTATATGTTCTTGTGGTATGTGTGGGTGTAAGTAAGTGGCAAGATTGGGTTTTCTTCAATGATCATCTCCTCTCTCTTGTGCTTTATTCTATGACAAGGCAAAAACCCAGAGGATGTGGTGCGAAGATACACAGAGAAGATTAAAGTGGTGCCAGATGAGGTAAGAAAAAGACACAGATGACTTTAAAGGTTTTGTGCCCCACCAAGAGATGCACTCTGTGACCGTTTGATGTCCTAACCGAGTGTGAAAGTCTAATAAATCTACAGTCATGTCGAATGGCAGCTGAAGTATTTTGCTTTGGCTATTCCAGGACTGTACCATCTGCATGGAGAGGCTGGTCATGTCGTCAGGCTATGAAGGCATCCTGCAGCACAAAGGCATCAAGCCAGAGCTGGTGGGCAAACTTGGCAAGTGTGGGCACATGTACCATCTGCTGTGCCTGGTGGCCATGTACAACAATGGCAATAAGGTGGGTAAAAGCTTGTGAGCCAGACGTTGTTGTGATGTCACTCTAGGCTCAAATTATAAACTCGCGATGTCTTACCGGATTGCATGACACTGGCAGATGATCAGGCTTCAATATTGTTGTACACAGATGGGGATCTCATACAGTCTGATCAGATCAGTCATATATCAGTCTTGACAGCACAATACTTTGTAAAATCATTATTCATTCTGCTCAGTACAGTGCAGTTTACCTGCATGAAATACAAATGTACTGCTTTGCTAATGCAGAAGAGGAAAACACAAGCAGATTTAATCAATGTTACATTAACAGCAACAGTTTGTCTAATGGCATCAAAGACATTTGTCAATTATTATTAAAATCTAAATCATGCAAATAGCAAAATTCATATTTTCTCACTTACCTCTGGTGGTATCTAGTAATGTAAATAGTTTTTTCAGCCATCTTTGAGATTTCTGCTTTCACTCTAAAGCGGTATTAATTGATTGTTTTGGCCCCAAGGGGCAGCATTGACATATTATTATTATTATTATTATTATTATTATTATTATTATTATTATTATTATTATTATTATTATTATTATTTCTTTATTTCTTTATTATTTTATTTGACAGGGACAATACATGTAAGCATTATTAATTGGATTGTCAATCGATTAAAATATTTAATCGTATGATTGTCGATAATTAATCGGGATTAATCGCAAATTAATCACACATTTTTTATCTGTTCAAAATGTACCTTAAAGGGAGATTTGTCACGTATTTAATACTCTCAGAGAGTTGACAAATATGCTTGCTTTATTCAAGTGTATGTATATATTTATTTTTGGAAATTAATTAACAACACAAAACAATGACAAATATTGTCCACAAACCCTCACAGGTACTGCATTTAGCATAAAACATAAAACCCAAACGATCTGCATGGCTACATACCACTTGAGGTGAATTAAATAAAATGTCTTTTTAATTTAGGTGAACTGACCCTTTAAAGCAACATGACACTAAGAAATACCCGTGAATATCATCTTATTGTGTTATTAATGTCATGCCATTATATTTATTTTTTCTTCAAACAAGGATGGCAGTCTTCAGTGTCCAACATGCAAAACCATCTATGGGGAGAAAACAGGCACCCAGCCGCCTGGGAAGATGGAGTACCACGTCATCCCCCACTGCCTGCCCGGCTACCCAGACTCCAAGACCATCCGCATCGTCTACGACATTCCTGCCGGGATCCAGGTCAGAACGGTGTCACTTCACTAAATCCTCCATGCTGCTTTTGTGCCCTGATCCACTGTCTCTCCTCTCTAAATCTGTGCCCTTTCTACAACTGCTGCTTATCCGCTTTAGCTTGACGGACGGTTGTCAGTGCAGGAAGGTGAGGTGTTGTCGTGTAAGTCACTGTGGAAACAGCTTTCTTAGAGAGCACACAGTGGTTGCAGGTGGGCAGAGATAGACTCTTTATCATCATCTATTAATTTGCAGTTTTTTTTAGTACAAAGCAGTGACAAATATTGTCCAGAAACCCTCACAGGCAGAGAAGCCAGGGAAATTAGGAGCAGGTACTGCAACAATATATATATATATATATATATATGTAAATTAGGATTGTCAATTAAAATATTTAATAAAAAATGAATCACACATTTTTTTATCTGTTCAAATGCACCTTAAAGGGAGATTTGTCAAGTATTTAATACTCTTGTCAACATGGGAGTGGTCAAATGTGCTTGCTTTATCTAAATGTATGTATATATTTATTATTGGAACTCAATTAACAACACAAAACAATGACAAATATTGTCCAGAAACCCTCACAGGTACTGCATTTAGCATCATAACATGGCAAACTGAAGCCCAACAGGCAACAACAGCTGTCAGTGTGTCAGTGCGCTGACTTGACTATGACTTGTCCCAAACTGCATGTGATTATCATAAAGTGAGCATGTCTGTAAAGGGGAGACTCGTGGGTACCCATAGAACCCATTTTCATTTACATGTCTTGAGGTCAGAGGTCAAGGGACCCCTTTGGAGATGGCCATGACAGTTTTTCCTCACCAAAATTTAGTGTAAGTTTGGAGTATTATGTATCCTCCTTCGCGACAAGCTAGTATGACATTAGATTCTTTAGGTTTTCTAGTTTCAAATGATGCCAGTGTCTTCCCTCTAGCCCGCTACAACCTAAAAATAGCAAGTTGCCTTAATGCGTTAAAGAAATTAGTGGCTAAATGGTTAGTGGTTAATACGAAACGCGTTTAACTTTGACAGCCCTATTTAGTATATATACTATATATGGAATGAATAAATAGATTCTTAAAAATAAAACCAATCCAATGAAGGTCACTTTGAAAGTACATCACATTTGCAGTGGAGAGGAGAGCATGTTTTTGCAGCCTGAGTATGGGTTGGTGTTGGTGAGATGAAAAGGTTGCGTATTTCATCTTGACTGCTGAGAGGAGCTTTAATAGAGTCAATAAACTGACCTTTTTCCACCAGAGGAACAGGCTTAGTGTCCCAGGGGACAGAGAATACTGGGGGTGACCTGACCACTCAGGTCAGCACAGCAGCACTCTCTTTCTCCTCTCGCTGCTCGCTCCACACGCTAAACATCCTTATGTGCAACTCTGTAGTGGACTTTATGGACTTTATGGATGAATTAAATCTATAAATTCAGTATCGTTCTGCTGCTTTCTACTCAGATTGGTTTGTTGGTCTGTCTCACTGGGCTACATGTACTTCCTGGGTTAAAAAACAGAAGGGAAGGCATATAGTCCCAAAAAATGCAACATTTCAATTAGTGTGCCCAATAAAGGCACAAAAAAACACCAACAAAGTTAGTAATAGCTGCTAAATTTAAATAAAACCTCACTAGAAATAAGTAACATTATGGGACCATATTTGTCATAATAAGGAAGGGGTGTAATCTGGTGGGGGTGCAGGAAGCAGATTTCGATGGTGAGCAGTGCTACCTCTTCCTCCCTTCAGACGCTCTTTTTGCAGACATGGCAAAGGTCATCATATCAAATGCAGAACATAACTGAGTGTCCGTGACATGAAATAAATACTTAGAAAGAGTACCCCCCCACCCAATATTGGTCTTGGTCACATGAAAGAGAAAGAAATAATAATAAAATAAAATAAAATAATAAAAAAGTAGATAGTTAAAAAATAAAATGAAATAATAAGAGATACAAAAAAATTGTAATTAAATTAAATAATAGATTTAGCTTTAAAAAAAGGAAATACATTTAAGTTAAGCGCAACGTTAAATAAGCCTACGATAGTAAAGACAATAGTTTTGGTTGGAATTAAGGTAAGTGAGCCGGAGGGAGACGTATAAGTATTAGTATTAGTAACAGGCCATAATTAAAGAGGGTTGTAGGAAAGGAGTAGTGAAGATCCCTCTCTCCTCTCTCTCCCTGCCCCGCAAGCTCCGCTCAGCAAACACAGTCAGTATTAGGAGTAATAATGAGGTCGTTGATATAGACCAGTAGAGGACTCCCAAGTTTCAATTTTTAATCAAGCTTTTTTTTCACATTGGAGAAACTTTCTAAAATATGATATTTAAAGGGATAATTGGATATTTACAATAGCATGTCTCTCAAATTATATTCTCACAAAGGGCCATTGTAAGCAACGTGAACATTACAGCTCGTCCTGTGGGTGCTGTTGACATTTCCTGCCCAATTAAGTCGTAATTGGAAGAGAAGGAGTTGTAACGTTTGTTTTTGCTCTTGACGTTTTCCACCAGACCAATGAGCATCCCAACCCCGGGAAGAAGTTCAGTGCGAGAGGATTCCCCCGACACTGCTACCTCCCTGACAACGAGAAAGGCAGGAAGGTAAGAAAACAGCGATCTAACACTAAAAGCTCTCCATACTCCGGTGCACATTGCTGCAAAAAAATTCTTTCTTCTGCAATCTGTGCTTGTTTTTTTTTTAAGATTCTGCTCAACTAAAATTTCAAGCCAATTTTTGTGTCTCAATTTGCACGCTTCCATTCTTACACTTGCTATTTTATGTGCATAAGTGCGTTCACACTGAGAAGTATGGCGAAATGCAGTGCACTCCAAGTACCCGGATGTATTAAAAAAACAGCTTTGCTATGTAGCGAAAGGGGAGGGGCCACCAACCTATTTCAAACTTGTGAAAATGGCGGGTGAGGAAGCTGCACCGGTTGCGATTGAAATGGCAAAATCAAAACAATACAAATATAAGTTTCACATTTTTTTTTCCACTAAGTACCACTATACTGTAGTCAAATAGATTATTACCATTATTGGATTTATTTATCCATCTGAATTGAATTACGTCCGATACGGCGTGATGTCGGTGGCTGATTATCACCAGCTGATCTATCGAGTTTCCGGTGAGAACACAACAGCCGCGTGCAATTTGAGACAACACTATCCTGTCGAAATTCACGCACTACACAACTAAGTACATAGTGTACACAGTGTACTACGTGGAAGTGGACTAACGGAAGTATCCGAATTGAGACACGAGATAATAGGCTCGTTCGAGATGAGCCAGGCCTGCGCAGGATCGATCACCGGCGGCAACGATAACCTCACAAGATCGAGGCGGCTGTGGTTTTTAGAGCCAGGCACCGCAGTTGCTCTCCACCGACTGCAAGACTCAGGGCATGATGGGAAACGCCTGGCTGTCGCCTGATCAAAGAGCTGATTGGCTCTTAGTTTTGACAACAAACACCACGTGTTGTAGAAAGTTCGAACTTTCTGTATAATTGTAAGATTTAACACTAGATTGTAGGCTGTTAGTCTGATGTTGTGCAATGAAGGTTTCATCTGTTAAACATCTTGTGTGGTTGATAATAATAATAATAATAGTGAAGGTTATTTATACAGCACTCATCAAATCTCATTACAAAGTGCTTTACAAGGCGGACATCAAAATAATAAAGGATAGAATCTAATCCCAGATACACGCACATTTCCACATATACAAACAAATATAAATAAATCCGAACATGGTCTGCAAACTACCATCATATCGGATCTAACAGGATGAAACTTTTCCTGTGACTTCCTGTAAATTCTTCGAAGGCTGCTGTTAACTGTCCGACTTGACCGCAGCTTTTTGCCACCGCCCCCTGCTGCTGCCGCCTGATCTCGTCTACTATCCAGGCGAGGCGCAGTTCATCTCCAACAAGCCTATTGTCTCCCAAGAGGACTAACATCATTGATACTTTCTTCTGTCAACAGAGGGCTAACTTCCTTCTGCACCCTGTTTTGTCTCTCCAGGTCCTGAAGCTGCTGATCATGGCCTGGGACCGACGCCTCATCTTCACCATCGGCACCTCCAGCACCACGGGCGAGTCGGACACTGTGGTGTGGAACGAGATTCACCACAAGACGGAATTCGGCTCCAACCTGACCGGCCACGGCTACCCCGACCCCAACTACCTGGACAACGTCCTGACAGAGCTGTCGGCCCAGGGGGTCGGCGAGGACAACCTGAAGGACTGACGGCCGGCTGAGCCGGTGCACAGGAACACAACCCAACATGTCCCGCCGTCTCCCAGAGAACAGGACGCTGCATGACGGGCCAGCGAACTCTTTACCCCCCCCACAAACAAAAGCACCCTGATGAAGTGGTGGCACAAGAGCAACGGAAGCAAAATAAATGACGTGGTTACGGTCAATATTTTGATTTGTATAACCTAAGATTCCCCCCTCCCACCCCGCTGTCTCTTGATCCATGCCTTGAGCATGTTGTGTTCATGCCAAATTTTCTCAGAGGGTTGAAGAATGTAAAGACGAGGCGAGATTTCTGACTTGGTAAATGGTATTTAATCCCTTTTTAGATTCAAACTGAAGCTGTTCCTCTGCACTTGATGAGGGGCCAAAACTATACAAAGGCATATTTGTAGATGCTGAACTCCAGAATGCATGGCCCAGACTAACGCTGCATAATGAAGGTTGGGCGAATATCTGCGATCGGTTGAGGTGTCGATAGTGTTGCTTGATATTGTGAAGAGAAATTTAAGAGAATTTCAGTCTTTTGATTAATCCAAATTAATCGATTATTTGCGTCCCCCTTTTTCTCTAATATTTAATTATTGTCCTGTAAGTGGTGAAACTTGGTTTTGTGATTTGAAGGAGAGGATTTGGGCTTTTTTTGGTGCACTGTACATCTCTGCCATTTTCCACTTCTGATACTTTAGCTCAGTTGTGGTATAAAAATGGAAGTGTGTCCTGTAGTGCACCAAGTAGATTGCAGAAAGATAAAGGCTATGAAATATTAGTGTTTGGTAATAAACGTATGTTGTATGGTTAACCTTGTGGACTATCTATGAGAGGTAACGTTGAAATAGATGAAGCGAGCATCTTACCGGTCAGGTTGATGCTTGTTACGAGGTGTTGCGATTTGACAAGCTGCGGTTGTGAAGCGGGATTTGCTGTACGCTCCCAAGGTTAAACTCATTTGTTCTGTTGACACACTGATGACGCTGACCTCTGTGAATATAAAGCCTGCGTTCTTTTCTCCCTGTTGGAGGCGAACCCTGGCGTCGGCACGATCCATCATCCTGACCATAAATGAGGTGCGATTGCGTGCCCTGAGCAGTAATATGCTGGCTTGAGGTCCTTGAGGGGGAAAAGCTGAACACGCTTCTCGCAGATGGACGTTCAAACACCAACAGTTCTCCCTTGGAGATCCATCCTGCTCGCCTGTTATCCACAAGCCTCCCTTGAGCTTGTTTGCTGCTGGGCAGCGCACAGGGCTCCGCTGCTTGTAGCGAGCAGAGAAACATCTCATTCCCAGCGTGAGCTCACTCAGAGTTGCAAGGTCCGATCCTGATGTATGGCCTCCCCCCTCCCCACGTTCAATACTCAGCAGCAGAGCGCTTCATTCTAGGAACCTTGTTCGCTGGGAACCATTTTTTCCTGCGCTCTCTTCTTTCCCCCTCAGATTTTATGTCCGCGAGCTAAAGGCTTTTGAAGGTCCTTGGTGGAGATCTTGTTTCTATACTCTGAGATAAAAGATAACCCAGTGCTGCATAATTCTCCATAAATATATCTGATAAATTTTAATGAGAGGGGGTGTTGATGTAAGGTTTATCGTGCGGGCACCCAGCTGTGAGCTTAATTTTGGAGTGAATCATAGTCTTCCATAGCACTTTGAGGCAACGGTTTTGTTTAATCAGTCGTTTAATTTTTAGGAAAAAATGTCTTAAACTGCAACTAAATCTGTCTTTTTTTAAGTTGATGTTTATAAAACCGGCTTGCGATGCTTTGAAAAATATATAACAGATGTGATATATCTTTAAATTCAAGCTCAATTTGAGTCGATGGTGTAAGTTTAATTTATTTTTATACTCTTCTATATAGAGAATATAAAGATACCGACTGGCCCACATATCTATACGCAGGCACATGTTAACATGAATACATAAAATCTGGCAAAGATGAATTTGTCAGTACGTCAGGGACTGTTGAAATATGTACGACATGTTTTGGACGTCTTATATTACAAGTAGTCTTAGCGTATGCTGCTGTCGTTACCTTAATGTAGAATCTGTGTAGTTGACCCCCCTGTGGGACTCCAAGAAATACAGTAAATGTGTCTTTATTATTGGTGGGGGAGCTTTAGCAGCATGAAGATGTCCGTTCCCCCCAAGATGGGCCATTTCTCTTTTTTCTACTTGTCCAGAACATGAAGGGATGCAGTCAGCAATCTTTGTTCAGTCTGAAGGTGAAAACGACGCGCCTGGGTTCAATATTTCTGTGTTAAACTTTAACTGCACAGCGGCCTGTTTCAGAAAGCGGGATTAGTAAAACGTCAGATTTAGTTAAGCCTGAGATGAGGTAAACTCTGGATTCTCAGTTCCAGGAAGAGAGGTTACCATGGTAACTGGCTGTGAACCTAACCTGCTCGCTGGCAGGTTTTCTTCAATAAACCCTGAGTTTCTCTCCGTCTCCTCCCTCTAACAGAGACATTCATTCAGTCCGTATCAAAAAGCATTAATTAGCAGAGGTTCACGTCCAAATTTAAAGAAAGTTTGTCACTCAGGACTGTCTAAAGATGTTCTTCTTTTTGCAAACTTCATTGTTATAACGCTGTGACTGAGACAGCTGTCAGTTTGTTAGAACAGTTCCACTAAAATGTGTAATCTCAGTTTAAATACAAAAGATCTGTATGAAGTTATGACATGTAGGATCAACGAATAATGATATCTATCACTCATGATGTGATTGGTCGCACTGATGGAACATAATTCCTATAATATTATAGATTATATGTTAATATTTGTGGTGCAGCTGCAGAATGGAGTTAGAAAGAGTTTTAAATAGGCTGCGTATCATCTGAATGTGTTTTAACAGCATTTCAGTGGCTGTTTAAATTTACTACATTTGTTGAAGTAGCTGAAATAAACTCACTGAATGCTGTTGAGCCAAGATCCAAATAGATACAATTAAAAATATACCGTATTTTAACCTTTAAATCACCAAACACATTATTACCAGACCAGATTGTGAGCTTACAATCATGTCTCTGATTGATATTATTTATATTATATGGCTCCTGTGTTTTGTCCCCATCAGATTAAAGCTGAACAGATCTATTTAAAATGTAATGTAGGCTACAGTCAGATTCCACCACTTTATCATCCATTAAGGAAATGGAAGTCTGATAAAAGATGAATTAATGGACAACACTGAATACAGCATTATTATATTATTGACACTTTCCCTGCTCTGAATTTTTTTAAAAGATAAATGAGCACAGTCTGTATAGGCTATACATGCATTAATATCTCTACGTAAAATGGAGCCTCTGCCTTTTATTTACCTGTTGCCATGGTGAATCATGGCATCAGAGCTCCATTGATGATGGATTCTTATGTTGAACTGAGGCTCGGTCTGAAACACATACTATGCACTAACATAGTGCTATCGTTCAACATATTTTTGTGTGTATAAACAGTAGTATGTATCTTTTCAGACGCACTGAAAACTGTAATTTACGTCGTCACTTCCTGAGAGCCTCCTCGCTGATTGAAGACATGTTACCGTGGTAACCCGTGCTAACCTCGCGTGACCAAAACGATGATTTGTGAGAATCAAATTCTGAATTAATTTAAAATGTATATTACGCCTATAGCAAAGTGAAATTTTATACTTGTTGCAGTTAAATTGAAGCATTATTGGTGTTACAGAGCTGTCCGTCAACATCTATTATGAACGTTGTTGCATTGCATTGTGGGATATTTATGCCACCGTTAGTGTACAGTGTTGCATACTGTAATGTTTCACTGGAAATAGTATGCAATTCACGTACTATAGGTTTCTAACTAAGGTTTCGGACATACTCAAAAGTCTCTCATACTGTTTTAGCGTACTAAATATCATCTGAGTGTGGATTTTCGGACGCAACGTGACTCTGAGCTATTCTGAGTTTCCCACCTCAGGATGAATGAACTCAGAGTTGAGGCTAAAAGGCTCAGAGTTTGTTAAACCTGCTTTCTGAAACGGGGCCTAGGAGGCTATAAGTTAGATTTTGTTGGACCCAGGCGCTGAAAAACGGTTCTTGTTCCATGTCAACTTTTCTCCTTCACAACCTTTTTGACTCCCTTTATAATACGGGACAGCAAGAGAGAATGCTTCCAACCTATCAGGGAATTTTTCCACGTTGAGAGAAGTTTCATTTTAAGCAGAGAAATCCAAATGTTTGCTTCTTCGACTTTTCCTTTCCGTGTGTCGGCCTTGTAGTGTGAACGATTGCAGGCCCTTTAGACTTTTCAGGTGTGTACAGACTTCTATGGAAATGATGAATAAAAACACGGTTTGGTATTTGTCTGATTTAAGAAAGAGAGAGAGATGGTGTTTATGCAATTTACTATTTTTAAGATCTAATACATGATTTATGTGTAGCAAGAAGGCAGATTGTTTTTTTTGTTTGTTTTAAATGACAATGGATGTTTTCTTTAAGGGGTGCTTACCTCCAGGATTCTAAACAAAGGGGGTCGCGATCCGAAGATGTTCACATGCTATGTATTAGAAAACATATATTTTTGATGTCTTTTTTTTAATGATGATTGTCTCTAAAAGAACTATTACATAACATTGCTGTATAACTCTTATTAACATTCATTCCATGCTATTTTCCATATGATTAGAAGTGGGATGAAGTCACTTTTATCCCAACATATGAAGTATTTACAGTTGTACTCCCTCATATTGTCAACTGCGAACTGTACTTCTCTCTCTCTCTAAATGATTTCGTGTGGATATACTGTGTTTGTGTGTCTGTGCGAGTGCGTGTGAATGTGTGCCGAATGTGCGTCTTAAACAGATCCTAGGTTCGTGTTCTTTAAAGATACAGTAATGTTCTCCGAGAGGTGCATGTTAACCAAACTGTGAGCGAGTTTATTGACAATGCATAGCTTTTTTTGCATATGAAAACATCATAGCTTCTTTAGAGATATCACCCAGGCCTTCTGGGGATTTTAGCACTGTGGTTTTGCATCCAGTTAGTTAGAAAGGTTTTTTCCTCTTTCGCGTTTGATTTTTTTTTTTAGGGGGGACGAGGCAGCGTTTGGCTGCTCTCCTCACTCTTTTGACAACACGTAAAACATCAGCTAGTTTTACATTTGAAGTGCCCATTTTAATTGACATTTTCAAATCATGATTTTGGTGGTTTGATTCCTCTTAAGCGGTGTCTACATATTGCTATTTAAAATGGTTCACAAAGAGAAACTGAGATCCACTAAAAGCAAGACATAGAGAGACATTGATTAAACTATAAAGGGCTTCTTAATCTATCGGTCTTTATTGAATTGTGTTGACCTTGTTGCATGTTTGTGTGTTTCTTGTGGAAAAATAAATGTGCCCTGGACAGGGGTAGTTTGTTTGACCTTTTGTCCCCTTGGCTCCCCTCTTGTTTTTCCCTCCCACTCGGTGGCGTGTCCTCCTTCATTTAGCTTTCCTTCTGTTCAGGCAGCTCTGTGCGCTACACCTCTTTATATGGTTATAAATGAGCTTCTCTGGAGCTGTGGAGTGCAGCAGAAACAGGTCTCACTGGCAGTAAATTTGCTTTATGGTCATTTTCTGTCACTGGCTGCTGTATGTTGGTTCTGTGGTGTAGAGCTGTGGTTGGCGCATACTAAAGCAGGCCGTTCAGTTCACCACAGGCTGCAGGAGATCCGCTTCCTGTTCAACAGCAGTGAGCCAGCAGCTCAGGGGTAAGTATCCTACCTCTGGTTCCTAAACCCTCTGCCAAAATGAAACGAAATGCAAAAAATAAATTAAATGTTCAATGTTTTCAAGGTTAGTTGACGAGAAAAATTTAAAGTTACAAGCAAAAAATGAAATACAAAAATGAAATAAAATGTACAAACTCCATAAGTTTAGTTAAGAAAAATGTAAAGTTAGAAGCTAAAAATTAAATACAAAAATTAAATAAAATATTCAACTTCTTTAAGTTTAGTTGAACAGAAAATTGTACAGTTACAAGCTAAAAATGAATGCAAAATACAAAATAAATTCATGTAAAAAAAATGGGTAATATATATATATATATATATATATATATATTTTATTGAAATATGGATAAAATAAAATGGAGAGAAAATTAATGAAAAATAAATAGATAGATAAAAAATAAAGAAAATAAAGAAAACTTTAAAAAGCCAACATAACTGGCTAAGATCAATATCATGTGATTGTGTACAGTGTGTACTTGAGAGGGGTGGGGTGGCTGGCTGTCAGGGTGCAAATCAATTTAGGGCCAGATTAAAAAGAATAAGATAAAATAAGGTAAAATAAATATAAAAATAAATTCATACATATATATGAAGTGATCAAGTGGCTGCCTCTCTCTCTTATATTGTGGTAGGTAGGTAAGGTCGCTTGTTTTGGGTTCTATATACCTGGTTGCTTGTTACTCTCGCGAGATCTAGCAACGCTGATGAGAATCAGAATGACGTCATCGTTTATATGTGGGGGTCACAGGTGAGCAGCTCCAGCTGGAGAATCAGGAGACACAAAAGTTTATCAACCGTGTTTTTTGTTGTTAGATTGCCACTATAGGCCTACATTTTGCGGAAAAACTCAACTTCAATGGATGGATGGACTGGACATGCTCTATTATCTCTGTTCCAGCTGAATCCACATGATTGAACACAGACAAGTGAACACCTGGAAGAATCAAGGTAGGATTATTTCAGGGTTGTTACAAGCTATGTTGAAGAAAATGGCATCCACTTTTCAAAAAATAAGGTGTTAACAAAATGTATATAAGAAAATGCATATATGGAAATAAGATTAATTGGATTAAATTCACAAGAAGTACAAACATGTTAGATTACATGTGTGCCTTATCAATTATAGGGAAAATACCACTAAATTGTGAGGGAAGTGCTAGGGAAAAATAATAATTCTAATTCCTGATAATTATACATTTGAGTTGAGGACATCTCTGACGACATACAGACAGAAAATCAAGCATTTTTACTTTAACAAAAGATTTTTCAAAATAAAAGTCCCACATTTGTACCTTGAAACAGCTCATTTCTGGATATTTGAGGTGGTTTAAAAACATATTTCTCCAGAAGTCCTGACAATGACTGATATATTTGTGTTCAAGACATCTCTGACTACACCCATACTGAAAATCAAGCATTTTTACTATATGCATATAGACATTTTCCCAAGTAAAAGTCCCACATTTGTACATTCAAAGAACTCATTTCTGGATATTTGAGGTGGTACAAAAACACATTTTTCCACAACTCTAGATAATGACTGATATATTTGTGTTCAGGACATCTTTGACTACACCCACACTGAAAATCAAACATTTTTACTATATGGATAGACATTTTCCCAAATAAAAGTCCCACATTTGTACCTTGTGTTTTTTGTTTTGTTTTTTACTTTGTATTAATCCTGCTCTCCTTGTGCCTCAGGATCAATACCCCTTCGTCTGCTTGTCTTCTTCATCGAACCAACTGCTTACCAGCCGCTCAGCCACATCCCCGACCTTCACTCCACTTAGCCCAGCCTCTCCAGACACGAGCTTGCCCGCAACTCATCTTGCCAGCCACACTCTCTCCCTTCTCCTCTTCCCTGCTCTACCTGCTCTGCCAGCCTCCATCTTTTCTTGCCATTAATCCAGCCAATATTAGGCTCATGAGCTAATTATGGAAGACATGGTTTTCATCCCACATCAAAGTTAGGTGAAAATGCTTATTTTGGTTATCTGGAACAGACTCTGACATTGGATTACTCAAACACTACACAGTTAGGTATTCCTAGTATGTGTGCATGTGGTATAACAAAAATTCATGAAAAAAAGTCATAGTATAGTATGTCAAAAAAAAATCATGAAAAAAGTTACAGTATAGTATGTCGAAAAATGTAATGAAAAAAAATCATAGTCAAAAAATTCATGAAAAAAGTCATAGTATAGTATGTCGAGAAATTTCATGAAAAAAAGTTACAGTATAGTATGTCGAAAAAAATTAATGAAAAAAGTCATAGTATATTATGTAAAAAAAATTTCATGAAAAAAGTCATAGTATGTCAAAAAAAATCATGAAAAAAGTTACAGTATAGTATGTTGAAAATTTTCATGAAAAAAAGTCATAGTATAGTTTGTCAATAAATTTCACCAAAAAGTCATATTATAGTATGTCAAACAAATTCATGAAAAAAGTCATAGTATAGTATGTCGAAAAATTTCAGGAAAAAAAGTCAAAGTTTAGTATGTCGTGAAAATTTATGATAAAAAGTCATAGTATAGTATGTCAACAAAAAATAAAACTGAGATTTCGAGAATAAAGTCATAACTTTACTTTATAATTAATTAATTTTATTTTTATAATTAATTAATTTTATTTTTTATTATAAAGTAGTAATTTCACGCGTTTTCTTTTTTTCTCGGAAAGTTATGACTTTATTCTGGAAATCTCAGATGTTTTTTTCCCTCAATGTGGCCCTAATACTTTGCAGTACATTTGCACTTTGGCCCTCACTGTATTAGACTTGTATACTATATACTTAGACTATAAACTATATAACATTCATCACAATGTTTTGCATTTATAATGTGTTATTTCTGTTTTCCAGGGTACAAATGTGACACTAGACTTATTAGCTGAAATAATAGTTTACTGAATAATACAGTTGTGTTTAGTTCACAGTAACAATCCACTTGTAACAAACCATCATGGTGTATTTGCAAAATAAAGTACAGGCAGTAGTGTTTTTCTCTTTTTTTTTTCAGAATAAAAGCCCTCATTCAGGGAATATCAAGTTCACAAGCGACATCTTAAATTACTCTAGTTCAGTCTTGATTGTAGGATATTGATTGTCATGTCTGGCATGTGTACTATAGTGTGACATCTAAAGGCAGGAAGAATGTTTACTCCACATATAAATATTCCACGGTTCTTCCTCCAACAGAAAGACGGACACTACAGTAGCTGTAATATAATGTAAACAGCTCCAGAGGCAGTGTGGCCTGTTGAGGCTATCTGAGAGATCACAGATCTGAGCTCTATTACACTTACCTTCTCTGTTTAGACACTGAACACTACTCCCTTTATGGGAAATGGCTTTACAACATGTCCATGTACAGTCTGTGTGTCTCATAAGAAAAATGTGTGGTTTGACTGCTTTTTTTTTTTTTTTTTTTTTACATTTTTTTAAAAACAAATTTGGCATATCAAACATATCCTGACACCTGTGAGCCAAATATTGTGGCACCAAGATATCAAGAAAATGTAAACTTATCAAATGGGAAATCTCACGTAATTGTTTCTTCTATGGTCTCAGTTGTATGGACATTATATTGTTAAAAGGTAAATATTACCCTTTATGACTTCAGTAATGGCTACATCAAATGTAAGGACATTTTAAATATGCAAATTACATCAGAACCAAACATTTAAGTTGACTGACCATAGCACCAAACAAAAGCACATTGTTTTGTATAAAGGGACCAAAGCAACAATTAAAATAATATTCATTTTGCTCACTGTACAGGCAGCGCTATACTGTGGCGTAGTGCACCAGCATTTCATGAACTCATGGTGGTATGACCTATAACGTTAATGTCACTGCTACATTGCAACCATGGTGATAAACTGCCTCAATAAAATACAAAACGTTGATAAAAGCAATATGAAAACACTTTACATTCAGGTACTGTAGATTACACTACAACAAGCTTTTTGCATAAAAAGGTGTGTGACCCTGACTGAGGTCCTGTACAGTATCTCAAAATATAAAAGCTTCTTTTCACATTTCACAACAAGTGGATGCAGGCCATGCAAGAGATTGCTTGTTATCTACATAAAAAAAAATATCAAGTCAGATCATGCTTCAAAGTCCCTCGCCCGCCCCCCCTTTATCGGCAAGTATCATAATCTCTCCCCGGCGATGTTGAAGTTGGTGGCACTCAGAGAATACAAAAAGATTCAAAGTGGCAGAATTCCCTCTGCTCTGTACAGCGGGAAATGTACTAAAAAGCTGGAAGAGGTTGCACCCTGTGGCCTCTTTTTTCTCCCTGACAATCAAAAGAGTGAATATCTGATGCTCGCTCGTGTTGGTACAGGATGCTGGGCTTCCCCCTTTTCAGGCATTAGTAGAGGATCCCAGTCTGTGTCGAGTCTAGGGATTCAGAATGACACTGGTGCCGTCCTCCTTTTCTCTGTGCTGGAAGGTGGCGTGAGCCTGCTCCAGATCCTCTATCACCGCCAGCAGCCGAGCAGCAACGCTCTGACCTGGCTTCATCAGCTGAACATTGCATTCTGCACCATCTGTGAGGCAGAAAGTGTGCAATGCTATCAAACAGAAATAGATAATCACGGTGACAACGTAAGGCCGTACACATTAATAAAAAATCCTTCCACCACGGCAGAAAAAGCAGAGTTTAGATGCAGCAGCTGCAGCCTCACCTGGGTGGATTTCAGAGTTGATCTTTTCTTTATTGCTGGACGTCTGATCAGCGTCTGGCATTTCCAAATACTTTTTCCTGCAGTGTCAGTCAGAAACATTAATCATATGGTCACTGACTATTCTCTAGAAAAGTGATCCTCAAAGTGGCACTCTGTCAGGGGGTCCGCAAAATCATTTATTATAAATAATAAAACAGTGCTTTTATCATTAACAAGTGCATATCTACAGATGGGGACCATTTGTGTCAATAAAATTAGCATATTGTGTCCAACCATGTTAGCTTAGGGCCAATAGAAGCTCTGATATGATTCATGATGCGTCACGTCAATCCATCATGAATCACTTCACTCACTCTAATGCAAATATTCCAATCTATGATGTGTTCTGTAACACTGTTATGATAACTTCTATCAATGATTTGAATAAGGAGCCATACATTCATTATTTTAAAGTTGAAGCACTTACTGAAAGTCAGCTTTTCGTTTAAATATCTGGATTTATTAGGACCATGCCAGCCTTGTTACTGTTCATTTTCTGAAAGCTTGTCTCTAGACTTGTATGTCTCTAGACATATATATATATATATATATATATATATATATACTCTATGTATCTATACTAAGATCAATTACTTGAAAAGTATAAATGCTCTCAAGATGAGTCCAAATACAATGTGAATAAAATGAACCTCTGTTTAAAGGTATATAAGTGGTATTAACATTGAAATGTGTTTCTGTTTATCACTATGAAACAGGTCTGAATTATTTGGGTTAAAAAGTTTTACAATGCAAATAGTTCCAATGGGGAGTACAAATAGTAGTCAGCATATGCTTAATTACGATTGTTGATTACGATTAATTGTTAGAATTATGAGGGGGTCCCGGTAAAATATTCTTCACTGTAAGGGGTCCCTGGCCCCAAAAAACAAGTTGGAGAACCTCTGCTCTGGAAGCTGCTTTGTCTTTTCATGGAGTGATAGTTAAACATTGCATTGGATTGTCAAGGAGCAGCAGAGCGGTACATTCCTGTGTTGCAACATTGACCTCTAGTGTACAGCATATGAACTGCATCCAGTACATACATGCATGGAGCTCTGCACTTACCCAGAATATAAATAACAGCTAGGAACAATAATGACCAACTATAAAGTAATAAGACAATAATAAAATATAATAAAATGTCAAGTGTTCTGGAAGTTGTAAACATACAAATAGTGCAAATAAACTGGATGGATATACATAGACTGGATGATTATGTACATGTGAAGATGTCTATATACTGTATGTAAAGTGAGTACAATTTATATTGTCAGTGACAGATGATATGCACATATATTAGAAAAAAATGTGCATTAAAGACTGTAAATTATAATCTATAACGGTGTTTTCTCCACCAACCTGAGTTTGTCTCTGCCCTGGAGCAGCTGCTTGTATATGGTCTGCGTCTCTACGTCGGGATCCAGCGGGTCACTCCAGTCACCCAGAGTCACAGCTGAGTGGGTTCTACTGCAGCCTATAACTGAGAGACAGCCTTTATTGAACAGTGTTGCTCTACACATGAACCTCACACAGGTAAACAGAACATATCCTTCAACTTGACAATTTCACGGAGGTCTCATTGTACTACACGTTTGTACATTTTTAATGCAAACAGCCCTGGTGGAAATCAAACCCCCAAACCCAGTATTACCCAGAGAAAACATCACATAAACCAATGGTTCCCAACCTGGGGTCCCAACCCCCACTAGGGGTCGTCAAAGATTCACGGCGGGGTCGCAAGTCCTTCTTGATTTTAAGTGATGTACTGTAAGACAACTTCTTTTAAAAATACATCCTACAGTTGGCTTATATCTCAGTATTTTGTTCATTTCTGTGAAGAAAACTAAATTAAACTGTAATTTTAAAATTTGGATAATCATTCAAGGTATAAACTTGGGTTAATTGTACAGTTTATCAGATGTTCTGTGCAGTTATTTTTATGCATTGAATAGAAAATGAAATAAAAATTGAATTGAATGAATAAAGAAAATATAAAATGTCACTTAGTCAGAGATGGTGAGTTTACTCAATGATAGAAAAGGGGTACCTTAAGGAAAAAGGTTGGGTACCACTGATATAAACAATGACTCATGAAACAATTCTGCTGTTCAGGACTGTGAAACACCGCACAAGAAATTTCATCAGATGTAGCTTTCAGACAGCGACTAAATGTAATTGATCAGAGAAAATTGCATTATGATTCAGAGCTCGTTCTCCGCTGATGCAATAAAAACATGGCAGCTACAAATTGAGGTTTTAGTCATTAAATATGGATCGCCAGGAGCTCATTCGCTCTTTGAAGCCAGCTACAAGTTTGTCGACCAGGACTCAAATAATGCACGTTGATGCTGTTGGAATACCTGATGATCCTTCTGGGGGATTCTTGGGTGTTATTCAGAAATAGGTTAGATAGTTGCACTGCATCCTGAGTCCTAATAGAAGGATTTTAAAGTTTGCTATCAGAAGTAATAAAAGCAGGATTACCAGCACGGTCTGCCTGCAGGCAGCAGGTCCACTTGCCACTGCGATGAGCCCCTGGATGGAAAGAGGGCAGCATGCGCTCATTGTAGATGCTGACTTTCCTGATCGCTGACAGCCACTGGTTCAGCTCATTGACGTTCTGCACAGACACAATTATACCATGAACCATTCATTTGGTGCTCTATTAAAGTCATACTGAAATCAAAGCAGGAAAAATGTTGCTAAAAGTAATTTACTAATAATCCACCAATAATTAAAGTAAGTTTAAATTAAATCACATTTTGTGTTTTACAATATTTATGCCTTCTTAAAGGAACAGTGTGGAGAATCTATTGGCAGAAATGGAACATTATATTCATAACTATGTTTGTTTTATTAGTGTATAATCACCTGAAACTAAGAATCATTGTGTTTTTGTTAGCTTGAAATGAGCCCTTCATATCTACATAGGGAGCGGGTCCTCTTCTCAGAGTCTGCCATGTTTCTACAGTAGCCCAGAACGGACAAACCAAACACTGGCTCTAGAGAGAGCCTCTCACATTTTATGTTACCTGAAGGCCATCGTAGTTCTCCGACACGCTTGTGAAACTGCAACGTAACGTGAGCCGCAGAGTGCAAAACCGTGGTACCACCAGCTGCTGTCTGACTTCTGTTGCTCCTAAAGTAGTGCTGTTATGGTAAGGATGGCCTCTGAGCGAGGCGTATAAAGGCGTTACCACGGTTTTGCACTCGGCGGCTCATGTTACCGCAGTCTTGGAAAGGGAGGAGTAAGCGGAGGGGTACTCAGTTGGTTGCAATCTGCAACCACACCACTAGATGCTGCCAAATGCTACACACTGTCCCTTTAAACTATCAATTGAAATTAAAAATATGATTCTATTTTTTCAGTAAATTGTCAGCAAAATTGTATTTGATCTCAACTCATCACGACACAGCTTAATGTCAACAAAATAGTGGAAAAAGAAAATGATGTGACAAAAAAACATTTTCGAGGAAAAGGTCAAGAACTTTGTTGGTGTCTGACTGGTGTCAGTACTAACGCACCTTGCACTGGATGTACATGGTGTGCAGCTGTCCGTCGTTGTCCTGGGTGATAACCTGCATTACGTTCTGCTGCTGAAAGGCATTTTCATCCACCCTCTCCACGGCACACACGCACTGAATAGGGATTGAGGAGCGCACCTGCAACAATTCAGCCACAAACCACAACACCAATTAACACAAGTATGCAGGCCGGTAATGATGATGGATCATGCTTTTGGCTGAGGCTGTAAGGTTTAAGTGAAATAAAAGTGACATTTGATCACAGAGCAAATGAATGGAGCAGTGTCTAATACTGAGATCTTTTGCACACATTCGGTTAGGAGGAACCGTGTGACGCAAGGAGGAAGTGAAGATGAGATCAGCGTCGCAGGAAAGGCCACTTTAAAGTGTAAATCAGCCACTTTCCAATGGGAGCTCGCTCCACCGAGACTGGAGTGCTCCAACATTGAGGAAAGGGGCCAGGACATTGTCTGCAATCTGATTTGCAATGTTAGCATGAATATCCACAGCCTTCAATTACCCCTCGCCTTTTATTCCAGTCACACAAAGCCGAGACTGGCTCAAAGAGAGAGCTTTTTACTGGGAGCCTGCTCCACTCTCCGTCTCCCCCTCTCTCTCTCTCTCTCACTCAATCTCTGGCTGGTGAATGAGAGGAGATCATTATCGCGAAGTTAGGCATCACATGGTAATAACACTAATGATGTTCTCACAAGGAGATCAACACGAGCACAATAAAGCAAACTGGGGATGACTGAAAGGTTTCCTCTTTTTAGTTGATAAACGTCCGTGGGTAGACACAGTGACTAATTCATCATCAGAGGGCAATATCAGTTTATAATAATGGATGAGTCACTTTCACATGACTTTGATTCAAAGTTTACTCATCTATTTTTGGCTTAAATAGGCATTTATCTGGCAGACATTACTCGTGTTTTGATCCAAATGTCATAGTAGAAGACAGATTTAAGAACACTACTTAGCTACCTAGCCAAATGATAAAAAGTTGAAACAGTAGCTGGTTGCCAAATTGGATAGTAAAGTAGATAAATATAAACAATATAAAGCTATAACCTATACTAGTTTAGTACCAACCTGCCAATCAGGCGTCTTGGCGTAGGACAGCGTCTCACTCGTCAACCAGAAGTAGCGTTTCTTAAAGGCAAAGCGGGATAGCAGTTGGGCCCCCTCTGCCTTGTGTTTGTGGAGGAACCCCTCTTTAACTGTGACTGAGGGCATGAATACACACCTCTGTGGCACCTCGGACACTGCAGGATGAAGATGAGAGAGTTTTAAACAGAGAATGTATGAGAATCCACATGTAAAAGGCACATTCATCCATATAGACACAAGGTGGTGCTGCGACAATACACAAACAGAGCGTGTTTTATTGCCAAACTACAGTACAAGTCTTCATTTTCAGCACTTTGTTTATTGATGGCGACCTCAGCCTCCTTCATCACCACGTGAAGGACGGCTTCAAAGAGGCATAACAAGCGTCCACTTCTGTCCAACAAATCCACCTGAAGAGCATTAAATGTCAAACTGGCCTTTAAGAGAAAAGAGTGGGCGTGATGTGCAGGAGGCGGCTGAAACACGATATATCAGAGGGGGAAGAAGTTTCACAACAACAGCCTCGTTAACACATGACAGTAAGAAAGCAGCCCAGACATGTTGGGTAACCACTGTGGCGTGCACAAACACCTGCGGCTTCTCACTCCAGCTCCTTGCCAGCTCGTTAACCATGTCATCTCTTTTCTAGTCTTCCAGCAAGTTATGAATATTTCACCACTACAGCATTGTTTTGCTTAATCCTGACATCAGCTGGGAGCTGCTACGCTAGCAGCTGGCATGTGGCTGATCAGCTCAACAGCATGACCTGCTTTCCTTTTAAGTTTAGCGGTGTGTGTTCACTGTTGTCGGCCTTACCGATGTCATGATCTATGTCGATCATCTTGTCCAGGAAGTCTTTGACAGAGGCCACGCTGCGTAGGATGATGGGGTGAAGAGGCTCCATCCACTGCTCCTTTCCGTGACCCAGCTGAAGGCCCAAGTTCCCGACGCTTTGCAACGCCTGGCGACCACAAAGACACACTCAACACTCACATCCTCAGCACATCAAATCCCCAGTAACTGACAGAACTCAGTGTGAGTGACTGCATATCTCAAAGTCGGAGATCAAAAGGGTCCCGGAGGCCAAGCATGCTGTGAGGCCCTTTGTCCGGCCCACACCTGGCCTACGGCGAGGAGGAAGTCCCTCTCTACGCCCCTCTCTGATGCTCGGCTTTGAACCGCAGTCTGGTCACAGCGCACACAGAGGTAAAAATAGCCCGTTCCCTTTCTCTGTAGAGGACCCATGGCAACAGCACTTCAGCACCACGGACAGCAACCACAGAACCCACACGTGGGAGACGTGAGGTTTCACTTTTCTTCTACCATGACACCCCTGTTTTTAATGATATCGAGAGTGTTCATGTCAGCGACAGTCGGGGGTCACTTCCGTTCAAAAGCATGGTGAGCTCTCAGTTACCTACAAGACGCCTTTCTCAGTTGTGTAGCGGAGGGTATACACATGTATACAGTAGGGCTGCACGATTAATCAATTTTATTGAAATCGCAATGTTGCCTATTGCACTTTTCAAATCACAGCAGGCGCAATATTTGTTAAAAGCGCGTCATTGTGTGTCAAAATACGAATTTAAATTAAATATTGTCATGCTGCAGATATGTCCTGCCCTACACATCATACCCTACACACTTAAGAAAAGATCTTTGTTTGGTATAGATCCCAGCAAAAATCACACCTTAAAGGGATAGTTCAGGTGTTTTGAAGTGGGGTTGTATGAGGTACTTATCCTTAGTAGATGTATTACTTAGAAATCGATGACGGTCAGCACTCCCCCAGCATCGAGAAACAGACCGAAGCACCGACACCATAGCAAAGCAATACAGTGCTGTGGACGGGGACGACAGAAAAAATTATTTTAGACACCTAAAAGAAAGGCTCACCTAAAAAAAATCGATATCTATTTAAGTGTGCGCTATATTTAGAATATTTTAACCGCTTTATCTTTCCGTCAGACAGCCCTTTCCTTCTCCTTTCCGACGGGGAACTGAACTGAAAGTGAAACTTATCTACGCTCTCTCCAAATCAAGTAAAAACAGTATAGATACGTTTCACTTTCAGTTCAGTTCGCCATCTGAAAAAATTCAAAATATAGCGTACGCTTAAACGGATATAATTCTTTTGGGCCTTTCTTTTAGATAGCTAAAATACATTTTTCTGCCGTCCCCGTCCACAGCGCTGTATTGCTTTGCTCTGGGGCCGGTGCTCCTGTCTCTTCTCCAAGCTGGGGTCACGCCGACCGTCATCTACTGTAGGTAATACACCTACTATGGATAAGCACCTCAAATAACCCCAATTTAAAACACCCAAACTATCCCTTTAATCATTTTAATAGGTGTTTCAAAATGAGAAAAATTATATAAAAATGACATTACATCATTAATAATGATGATCGAAAATCATATTGCAATTGCAATATCAGTCAAAATAATTGCAATTAGATATATTTTCAGAATAGTGCATCCCTAGTATACGGGGTATGCCAAACTCTTCAGTCACAAGGAAATGTTTTTTTTTCGATGGTGTCATTCTTTTGCAATTTGATCTATATCCATATGAAACAGGATGTTTGATTGGGGCATAATTTATTTTAATATTGTTTAAAGTTTATAGCCAACAATGTCACTAAAAAACATACTTGCTTACTTGGTGTAAAAAGGTAAAGCAATCCGCTGTGAAATGTGCTGTGTATGATCTTGAGCTGTCACAAATTTCTACACTATAAATGAATTCCAGCCTCTGGGACACTAAAACAGTGTTAAAGGAAAAGGAAACCGGGTATTTGGAGGTTATTATTGATTGTATGTTTATAGTTTACCAATTAAATCTCCAGGAAGAACACTTTTTATACTGACATAAAACTAAAAGTTACTTTGGGCAGATATTGCTAACTTAACAGCATTATCTAATTACTTCACAAGGTGAAAGAGCAAGAAACGGCTTAGTGCTTTATCTGCTGCTGCCTCCACATATAGTATAAAAGTTGTATGTTGCATTCCTGCTTCATATCTATTTGTTTAACACATGCAAATTAAATTTCCTCACTGTTGGCAGACAGCATATGGCCTCGCATCCTCTGCACCCACCTCTTTACGGTTGTGATGTCTGGAATAAGTTATTCATAGCAGTATCTCTACGTATGTCTGCGTTGTGATTTGTACCTTGGCCAGCAGTAGCAGCGTTCTGCTTGTACGCGTATCGGCGTGCTGATCCCTCAGCTGGAACAGTTTAGGTGTGAGGATTGCAGGAGCGAAAAATCGCAGGAAAAAGAATCCACTGATGGCCAGATACTTCACATCCTGTAAAAATGAAGTAGACAGCTGTAGCTGAATATTTAGCATGTAATGGTAATGTAATGTTTAAATCTCACATATACAAGCCCTGCAGATACAATAAAGCTAGGGTTGGTAATCTTAAGAAACTAACAAGAGTACACTAGATTTTAAAAATTATCCAACCGCAAAAACCCAGCCCAGTGTTACCAACTCCAATTAAGGTAGCTAGCAGCAGCTACATATACTGTATAGAGCTATTAGCTGTATATAAGAACTGGACGTAGTCACTGTGACGTCACCCATTGGTTTGTGGACTGCTGTTTTGGAGCCGCAAGTTCGGCATTTTAGCCGTCGACATCTTGGTTTTTTGTAATCAGAAGTGACACGAAAGGGTGGAGCTAAGTACAACTGAACACTGAATAAGACATTTCTAGGTGACCAAAAAGGTTATAATTAACGTGGTAGCGACAAGGTAGCCTGCTTTATGGTCTATTTGACTCTAAATGGGATCATGCTGTATTGAAGAAGACTTGAAACTAGCGATTGAGACCATAAACTCATGTCTACAATGTTTACTGAGGTAATAAATCAAGTGAAAAGTAGGGTGATTTTCCCATAGACTTCTACACAATCAGACTTCTTTTTGCAACCAGAGGAGTCGCCCCCTGCTGGCTGTTAGAAAGAATGCAAGTTTAAGACATTTCTGCTTTGGCTTCTCTTTTCAGACTCTGCAGCTGCCCACTGATCATAATGAATGTAAACAACAAAAATGGCTATTGTAGGCATTTGATTTATTGATTGCAGTCGGGATGTAATGAGAATTTCAACAAATATAACAAAAAATGTTTTTGAAAAAGATTACCAACCCTAGCTTTAAATTTTCCAGCTGTTTTTCTTCCGTGTGTTTTGTTCCAGACTGACCTCATTCTCAGGTTCAGCAAATTGCTCCTCTACTCTCTTGTGTAGCTGTTTGAAGGCCACCCTCATGACGGGAGGACACTGATCGACTGAGCCCACGATTGACTCAATAATGCTGGTTAAGTAGATGTGCAGAATCTCCACGCTGCTGTCCCGCACCTCTGCCTCTGACACGGCACCCTTAAATGAAATTCGTCTTCGGACAGAAAGAAAGATATCGGAAATGACTGAATCTGTGCCAGAAACACACAGAAACACACAATCCTAAGACAAAGCACCCAATTTTATGTATATAGTCAATATAATAATATATATATATATATATATATATAATAATAATATAATAATATAGTCAAATTTACTCTTATAATATACCTGATAGCCTCTTTCTGTTCCTGATTATGTCATGACATGTGAGAGCATGCTATAAGGTAGAGTGCTGAATTGAAGATGTCCGGAGAGATATATAGACAAGGAGTGGAGACAACAAACAAAGTGATGGCAGGCAAATCTACTGCAGAAGGAGAGCACATTAGATCCTCGATCTCTCTCCATGTGAGAGATAGACATCTCTGGGGGCTCATAGCAGTTGCCAAGCAACAGCCTTCCCCCTTTTTACATTCCTTTTTTTTTTCCATTTTCTCACATTGATGTTCTTCCTCTCAAGGGGTGAAGTGTAAAGGAAGTGGGCAGTCTCCTGTGACAGCTTTTCCATTTGACCATTTTAGCACACAGATTGTGAACTATATACATGAACCTACAACCCCCACTTGTCATTTGTGGCTTGAGACAAGCACCTGTGAAGCAGATCTGGACTGTTTCTAGGTCAGAGTGATAAAGTCGTAGTGCATAGTGAGATCCAGCAGGTTTGTTTTACCTTGTGCGGTTCAGGTCAATCTTACACGGGTCCAGCTCAATGTACTTCTTCTCATCAAAGATGCGGTTAATGATGGGTTTCAGCACCTCATGCAGATACAGCATGCCAACAGCCTGACAGCAAAACAATACCATATGTTGAAGACGTCTCATTTGCATCTATGCTACAGGGATTGTTTTCTAAATGTGTAAATCTGCATAGTACAAACAGTGAACAGGGTACAGTGTGATGCAGCAACGGGACCATGAGATGTGTAACTAACTCAGTGTTTGTTTAACAGAGATAGGGATAGAGGCAGAAAGAATAAATAATTAACAGTCAGATCATGCTTTCACTCACAGTAGAGACAGAAAAATCAATTACTTTCAATTCCTGATAAAAATACGCCAACGCACCTTCATGAACTGTTCCATGGCCTTGGAGGAGAGTGAGTTGGACCGAAATAACGTGTTTGGATCAGCTATGAGAGCAAAACAGAAAAGAGATTGATTAGGTTTAAGGTAAATAATAACATAACATCTCCACATAGCGGCGCTGACCATGAACCACAACGTCCCTAGTTTGCATCTGGCCAGAGACCTTTGTTACAGATGATTCTCTCGGGTGGAGTCAGGTAAAATGCACCACTTTTTGGTAAATGATTTATAAGACCATCAAATAAGCTATGCATGAGATCCATTGATTTGTTTAAAAAATGCAAAACATTTAAATTGTTTTAGAATGATGAGAGTTAGAGTATCAGCAGGTTACTTCTTGAGCTTTGACACAATGTTCAGGTAAAATATATCCAATATAAAAAGAGAACAACGCAGTAACTTCATCTGAAATCATTTTAATTTTAACAGTAAATTAACACCAACTCTCTCACTCTTTGGTGTGCCATAGTAACAACACCATAAATAGCCTACATTTCATGCAATAAAAAGTTGAACAAATATTTAATTGAATAATGCATTTAAAAATGAACTGATGTTAAGTTTTTCTCCTCTCTCTTCTGCTCTTTCTTTTTAGCTTCTCTGCCATACAGTCTGCAAAGCATCATTTTAGAAGATTTTGCATGGATACATATCTAGAGCCTTGTTTTGCACCCTCAATTTCTGTGTCACTTCTGTGTAAAAGTGTGCGCGTATGTGGCCCATTTTAGCTGAAAATCATGGCCTATTTTAGCTAGCTGGTTAAGCTAAAATGGGCCAGTACCTAAAACGACTTTTTTAGGCACCTAACCCTACTCCTAACCCCTAACCCTAACCCTAACCCTAACCCTGACCCCTAACCCTAACCCTAACCCCTAACCCTAACCCTGACCCCTAACCCTAACCCTAACCCTAAAACCCTAACCCTAACCCTAACCCCTAACCCTAACCCTAAAACCCTAACCCCTAACCCTAACCCTA